>CM040128.1:257177151-257388793 GCA_022559845.1 Amorphophallus konjac
TCATTTGTTGACCTTCCGAGATAGCCCTGTCATTTCTAGACTTTCTGGGACATTCCTGTCATTTCTTGACGTTCCAGAGCATTTCTGTCATTTGTTGACTTTTCAGGGTGTTTCTGTCATTCGTTGACTTCCCAGGGTATCCTCATCATTTCTTGACATTCAAGGGTATTCCTGTCATTTACTGGCATTGCGGGGTAGCCCAGTCATTCAAACTATAAAGGATCTTCTACAATAGTCCTTTCAAATGAAAGATATGGGGCATCTTAAGTACTTTCTTGGGGTGGAAGCTCACCGTACTGATGCTAGTATTTATCTTTATCAACACAAATATTTGCAAGACTTGGTTAAACTTGCTCAGTTAGAGAACTGCACTGCAGTTGCTACGCCAATGGAGGTCAATCTCAAACTCCGCCTTGATGATGACACTCTTCTTAAGGATCCAACTCTTTATCAGCGTCTTGTGGGGAGTCTTATTTATCTCACTTTTACTCGTCCCGACATTTCTTATGCAGTGAGTTATATTAGCCAATTTATGAGTTCACCAATGCACCTCCATCTTGCGGCTGCTACCACATCATTCAGTACCTTAAGGGGACCACCACTTGCAGTTCTTTCCTGCAGACTCCTCTCTTTCCTTAACTGCTTTCAAAGATGCTGATTCGGCAGGTTGCCCCACTACGAGGTATACAAGGGGCTGGTGTGTTTTTTAGGCAATAGTTTGATCTCTTGGAAGTGTAAGAAACAAGGTAGGGTCTTTAAATCTTCTATAGAGGCTGAGTATAGAGCAATGTCGGTTGCTTGCTCTGAGATCACATGGATTCGTGACTTCCTATCTAAATTGGGATTTCCTCAAGCTAAATCAACCCCTCTTCATGCTGATAATACCAGTGCCATCAAGATTGTTGAGAATCCGGTCTTCCATGAGCGCATCAAACATATTGAACTTGATTGTCGCTATGTTAGAGGTACACTAGATCGACAACTTATCTCCCTACCTTGTATCTCTTCATGGGATCAAATTGCTAACATTTTCACCAAGGCTCTTAGTTCTGCTCTTTGTGGGCTCTTATTGGACAAATTGATGCTGAGAGACTTCCCCACATCAATTTGAGGGGGAGTGACAGCGGAATCTCTATATGCCCATATAACGCCCATATTGTACAGTATATCTACTTTCTATTTTATACTTTTGTATTGCTATACAGAGCCCTTTTCGTGGGGCTGAAGTTTCCCTTTTATTGGTGGCCAATTTTTGGCACCCTCCTGTACCTGTACATTCTATTTTTTGGATAGCACAAAATATCTAAATAGAGGCCAAGAGATCCCAGGAGGGCAGGCCATTCATGCCAATCTTCTTCTCCTCTTTCTTGTTGTCCTTTTGTCACCTGCCTGGGTCCCCGGATGGCTGGAAAACTCTCGGCGGACTTGGACGGTTGCGAGGGTCGACCCCCCCCACCCCCCAACCCCACCCCTCGAGGCGAGCTCTGGCCCCATCCCGGGTCGCATCGCTCTCCTTCCCCAGAGCTTCTCCCTAACAAAAATATCCTTAGAAGCTATAATCAAATGACTCAACACTGGGAGAATTTCATTGTTCATGTCTGAACTGGGTACACAAAAAATATCCCTGCTGCCTGACATCCGTTAAATTTCTTTCTAATGTTCGATGCCTACCAATTTATTAGAATTTCTGACAAGCAAGAGGGAAAAAGTTAATTTGAGGAGATATGCTTACTTACCACTTAGACAAAGGATTGCCGCAAGTTTGTTGCAACCTTATTCCTTTGGTTAAGAACTTATATGCATTCATATGTGACAAAAGCATGCTTTAATTATGCCCTATTTTATGTAGACACAAGCTAATGTAATGTAGACACAGGCTTATGCGTTCACTTGAAAATGATGAATGTGACAATCCCCAGGGGACCTTTCTTGTCTTGTTTTTTTGTGTTTATCCTTGCAAAGTTTGATTCAGTTCTTTCTAAAATATGTTTAATCTTTTATCTTAATTTACTCAATTTTCAGATACACTGGATAATTGCATTCTTTGTAAAGAAATGAGTGATGACAGCCATATTTCTTTATGGAGCGGTAATTGTTATACCTGATACCCTCCTTTCCATTTTATCTTGTACCTTGTAACAAAGCCAATGAACAGATTTGTGCATATGTTTTTAATCAACATTCTTTCTTTTTATTTTATTTTTACTTTTGTAATGTAGTAACATTGTGCAGCAGTCCTAGATGGAATCCGTACCTCCCCTTGTTTGGGCCATGTGGCTCGATGTGATGGCGATGGGACCCGGCTGACGGACCCATGTGATCTGTCAGAAACCCAGCCCCATCCTGAAGGATTGAAAAATAGATCATAGGACTGAAAAGTAGAGGTTAGACTGACATATATACGTTTCAACTGAAAAATACATTATTTTTGATTGGAATGCTGTGTGGATGTGAGCTAGTTGTTCTCAAGCAGATTTCATCTGGAAATAAGTACGTAAGAAATAATGCACAAATGGATATCTGATGACTTGCAGGTTCCTTCTGTTGTCTGACTTTTATTTGTTGGTGATCTTCACATGGAATTTGCATCATGATGCCAACAATGGCCATAGCATTTGAGATCAATATCTTTACAGTTATAATGAACATTGAATGAACATAGATATTATTGCTGTTTCTAGTTCGACTTTTTCCGTCAAACTGCTCGTGCTTTAGTTACCACGAACATTGAATGACCATAAATATTATTGCTGCTTCTAGTTCGAGTTTTTCCTTCAAGCTGCTCTTGCTACTATCTTCATAAAATTTTGCTATTGTTGTGCAATGCTCATGGAGTGGTCTCTCAGCTGGACTAACTTTTTCATTAATATGTTAAACAGCTCAGCATGATTAGTGATCATCCAATTTGAGTCAATTTTAAATGCCTTTGACAATTTTCATGCTTTACATGATTTTGGGAGATCGAGATGATTCAACAATATGGAGAAACATCTCATCTCAGTGAGTGCAACTCACTTGATGCCCACAAGGTGCTTATCTGATGGATGTGAAATTGTTGCCATATGTAGATATAGGTCTGATAGTGCTCCATTTTTCAGTCCTTTCGCTATCACCACCAGCTTCAGTGTGATCTTGGCCACCATCTATTGACTTTAACTGTTCTTTAAAGTTTATTAACTTGTCTCAAGCCCAATCTCAGTGCACCATGCCCATCTATTTCTGTATGATAACATCATTCACCAGACAATTCTGGTGTTGTATGAGTACATCTAGATTTTTGGCCTTTACAGGTGTCACCTAGAGTAGCAATCTTGAGGATTAAACTCCTCTGGCTTCCATGCGCAGTTTTAGTTCTTTACCATTTTGTGGTCTACTAACATTTGTGCCATGATCAAGTTGTCTTGTCTGACTGGTATTTCTGCACATAGACCATATGGACACTTTTGTTTATGCTATGCTCTTTCTGTTGGAAGAACTAGGTCCCATCATTCAACCTTATGTTTCTTCATGAATTGTCAAAAAAACAAAGACCTTCATCAAGTGGACCACCTCAGCTGAAGACCATTTGTGAAAGACGTGAATTAGCATCCTTGATGAAGGATGATCAGAGTACTGGCGTGGTTACCTGGCATAGGTCATGTGTTCAAGGTTTGCCGTGCCAGTCTGACTGGCCGTACTAGTCCTAGCCTGGTACGGTCCGGCACTGTACAGTATGCCAGTGTGCCGAGAAAAAAAAAATAGAAGTCTAACATGAAAGAAACACATGTTTTAGGGGTTTATTTATAAAATAACCCCACAACCAATTCACCCATGCTTCCTTCCCCCCTCCCTCTAAGATCCCTCTCTTTGGGAACCCTAGTTGCATCCCTCTCCCTGGCGCCCCCCTTTCCCGACGGATCCACCCCGACTTCCCCCAACTGCCCCCGTCCCCGGCTCAAGCCACCTCCGACGTCCCTGCTTGAGCTGGCATCCCCGCCATCTTCTTCTTCTTCCCCTGCTCGAGCCGCCGCTGTCCCCGGCTCCCCCCAGCCGCCGCCGCCACCCCGCCACTGCTGCCGTTGTCCCTTGTTCGAGCCGGCATCCCCGCCATCTTCTTCTTCTTCCCTTGCTCGAGCCGCTGCAGTTCCTGGCCCCCCCCCCCCAGCCGCCGCTGTCCCCGCCTCCACCTCCGCCAGGCCATTGGCGACCAGGTGTGGTGTACCACATGCGTACCATGTGCCGGCCATGCCAGTCACGGCCTGGTACAATCTAGTACGCCCTGTACCACATGTACCGGATCGATCCGGCAAACCTGGCATGTGTTGCCCCTAGACAATCTCGTTCTGTTTCAGTGTAATCTTTAGTGGGTCTATCGGTGGGGAGTCTAGTTGTTCCAATCCAGGTGTTGTCTTTCATCCTCTCTTTGTTTGTGAGGAACCTCTCCATTTTCTATTGTACTACCTCTGTTTATCTTGAGTGAAATCGGTGGTATAATCTTTTTAGCAGAAGTCATTTACTCCCACACTAGGTGTCCATGAGCCATTCTATGCCTATATTGGTTCTAGGTGCCTCACTACCTCAAGTTTTGGGCTGGCAGTTCAGTTCAGGAACATGGCTTCGGAGCTGGTCCTCTCACTGGGTTTGGCCTTACAGTTTCAGGGAATATTGTTTGCCATAGGACTCCATGTAAGTTCGTCATAGATGGGGGTTGTTGTCAAAAGTTGTTCAGAAGTTAGAACCACATCGGGTATTCATCAGCCACTCCTTGCATTCATTAGTTTTGAGCCCCTCCATCGACTAATTTGAGTTTTGTGTTCGCAGTTTGGTTCAGTAACAAATCAAAATTACAATCATAAAAGACATCAAACATTCTTCATTGCTTATTTTCCTGCAAGTATTCATTTTCCTCATTAAGTTCACTGTTCACACTTGTTGCACAATAGCCCACTCTTGCTAACTTCATGAGCATTATTCATTTTGTTGGGGATGGGAACATGTATGAGCATTATTCATTTTGTTGGGGTTGGGGTTACATGTCATACATGTCTTTGTTCCCATTGCCTTTGTGACATGGATGACAGTTTCGGCCGAAACGATTCGATACTACCCGGCCGAAACCAAAACCCTGCACTTTGGTAAAAAATAATAATTTAATTGGTTTTGAACCGAAACTGAAACGGTTTCAGTTTCGGACCCGGCCGAAACCAACTCCAAAACCGACACTGCCATCTATGCTTTGTGATGTTCTTTAATCTGTTGCACTTAGTGGGAAGCCAGAGGTAAGACACCTTCAACAAAGAGGAGTGACCATAAAATGTACGACTTTTAATGCTCATTTGCAACATACAATTCTGTATTCTGTGATTGTCTCTTATTCAAGTGGATTCTCATAGCCTGAGTGGAAGATAATCTTCAAAAATTAGAAGTATGGGCAACAAAATTTACATAAGCTTGGAGCCATACAGGTAAGAGATGAGATAGAGAACTCATGAAGGGAGGAAGTTAGTTCTAGATATCTAGATCAGTTTTGAGACAGGTAAAGATTGAAACTGGCTTTACAGCATTCAACTCAAAGTTCTAGCTCTCTAAAATTGTGTCAACATTCGCCAAAATGCTACTTGTGGATGGTGTACAAGGTCTGGGCTATAAGATCATTATGTACCTTGTTATTCACCACTATTTTTTGAACAAAGAATGTGATTGTGTCATCATTAAATGATGTGTAATATTTGTTGGATAAGATAATCTAATGGACAGAATGAGGCCACAGTCAGCGAAGGAAAAAAATGTGAAAAATATGACAATATGTGAGGCGAACAAAGAAGGATTTTTTGCATATATACCCCCCTAAATATTGGTTATGTCAAATATACCCCTCATTTGAGCATATTATCAAAAATATCCTCCATTTTACCTTAAATGTTACAGTAATACCCCTGCGGTTTACTGCCATCGATGGGCGGCGAATATTCTGTGGAATATGTCATTTACTGCCATTAGGTGTAGTGAAATACCAAAAATACCCTTCCTTAGAGAGAGAGAGAGCCCTCCCTCCTCCCACCCACTCTCCCTTCCACCTCCGGCGAGCCCCCCCTCCCACCTACTCCCCCTTCCACCTCCTGCGAGACCCCCCTCCCACTGCCGGCCAGCCCCTCTCTCCCTACAGAGAGTCCCCACCCTCCCTCCCACCGCCGGCCAGCCCCCCTCTCCCTTCTGCTCCCGCCCCCCACCTTCGGCCACCACCCTCTGCACCACATTTGGCTTCCCCTGCCTCTGCCCCCTCGCCCCCTCAAGCTAGCCTCACCCCTACGGCGAGCCCCCACACTCTCCCTGCTGCTCTGGCGAGCTCCCCCCCCTTCCCACCTCCGGCCAGCCCCCCCACCCCCTCACCACCGGTGGCCCCCTCCTCCTCTCCCCCCACCTCGCAGTCAGCTACATTGCTCTCCCCCCTACCCTCCTTGCTGCTTCGCCCCCACCCCCTCACCGCCGGCGCCCTCCCCCTCTCCCCCCCCACCTCGCACCCGGCGGCATTGCTCCCCCCATTAGGGTTTCCATCTATGAGTGAGAGAGAGAGAGAGAGAGAGAGAGAGAGAGAGAGAGAGGTAACCCGAGGGTAGGTTAGTAGTTTCACCCCTTAACCCACGTTTAACCCAAGTTAAACCAACGGGGGTTACGACAAGGGCATAACCACAACATTTAAGACTAAATGGAGGGTATTCTTGATAATATGCTCAAATGAGGGATATATTTGGCATAACCGATATTTAGAGGAGTATAAGTGCAAAAAATCCAACAAAGAAATTGACAGATTGAGGTTTATCCGACAGGGATTTGGATGATTGTGGATAAAAGTGTAGACTCCAAATACAGGAAAAGTAGAAAATGGGTCATCATCGTTATCATATACATGGTCCCATCATTTTGGTGCAGTTTGGGTTTTGGAAACCCAAGTCCCAAGATATTTGGTTAGGTTTTGTGGCCAATGTCAGTGCTGCCACCCTCTCCCCCAAGCAATTGGCAGGTGCCGTGGAACTACTTACAGATGAAAAAGTTGGAACTTGTTGCGAATAGATAGTGATCAATTTTAATGGGAATGGCTTATGTTTGTCTTCAAGGGGAAAGAGATGGACAACATTCTTACATTTTGAGGACAACTTGCATTTTGACCTGTTTGGGTGGTTAGGAGATCCATACCATCTTGGTATGGACTGCTTTTCTGTTCATATAGTCCTTTCTTTTTGCATAGAGGGATTTTTGAGAGCACGTCGACAATATGCTTCTGCATTGCCCTTGTTTTGTTATTTAATAAATTTCTTGTACTATCCGCCTTCCAGGAAAAGCCAAACGAGGAGATCTCTAAGCCCTTGTTTTGTTATTTAATAAATTTCTTGTACTATCCGCCTTCCAGGAAAAGCCAAACGAGGAGATCTCTAAACTGAATTGGGGAAAGACACATGAGATGATAGGACTCACAAGGTCACATGCGGGATGTGACTATCCATATATAAATGTATCTGCTAATATACATTTGTAAGAAACCAATCAAAAGATAAAGATGGAAAAAAGTTAACCTGACAAACAAACACTGATATTTCACTAAGGTAGACAACTTGCAGCACCAATCTGAAAGCCTAAGTTAGATCATGAACACGTTCATGGATTGTAAGTGATGCATATTCCACATGTTTCCTGTGCAGTTTTTCACGCTTCTTGATTATGAATCATGTGGCATATGCTAAAGCATGTGATGGATTTGTAATTCAAATTTTCAAATGAATGATTCTCAGATACCATCTTTTTTGACCTTTTGATAGCAATAGCCCAATGCAGCTCTTGTGGAAAAGGTGACTGAAGGAATTGTGTTTAACTGTTTGTTTCAAAAGTAACATGTAAAGAAAAACAGGGAGATTCTGAATCATGTGCAATTTATTTTTAACCAATCGCTGGACACTTATCCTACTTTATTAATAGCTAATAATCATATATCAGCTGGTGAGATCTATTTCTAGAGAGATGGATTGACATATTTGCACCGCGGTAGTGTAGAACGGAAGATAATTAAAGCATGAAATGTGGGAGAATTTCTCATCATGTTTATAGACCTGTGTAGTGCTCAAGAAGTGAAATCTACAAAGGATTAGTACTGCTGGATGTAAAAGTATTTCAATGAGATTTGCTAGAATAAAATTTTCAATAAAAATTGTCTTAATACTGTCCATGTTGGATCCATTCCATGTGATTTGATGAAGTTTTGACATCACCAAGTAGTTGATCTTTTCTTCAGTTTGAAGTTCATATGATATCCCTCATGATTAGTTCTGTTCTAAACCACGAACACCTCTAATACTGCCATCTTCTGTTTTCCATCTGTACAACTCCTGTTTCTTTCTGATTGATTTTTGCACAAGAAAAATTATGTTTGGTCTCATTGCAGACAAATGTATCAGAATTTGCTTCCTGTACACCCATTTGACTCCTGATATGCTATCACATGTTAATAGTCTAAATTTTGGAGTGTGCTACTAGCTGCAATGCTCCCACATTTTCTCCTGTAGATTTTGAGGCCCACCAAAGTCATCGAGAGCTTAATCTAATGATCTATATTTTGAAGAGAGATTGAGTAAAGTGCGCTGGACCAATGTGTCTAAGAACTCCAGATTTATCTTGCAAATGGATCAGAAAGCAGGAAGATATCTTCATGCAGTCTGCTTGGCTGGTCCTGAAAATTAGAAATTATCGTAAGCTTGTCTTTTACACTTTTGCCATTGAGCTTCTCCTATCTTGTAGGCTCACTTCTTCACATTGAGCTTCTTCAACAGAAGCCATCTCATCTGTAAAAACAGATCTACACTCCATCTGGATGCAAGCTATGAAAATGTGCATGGGGTCACCATAAACACATTTAAATGCATTTTTGTCGACTCATGTCTGGTTGTTCTGCCTAAATGTAATTGAATCTATGATAAACTCTGATTATTGGAGAAGCCTGCAACATAACCAATGCCAAGTAGGTTTATGAAAAACATGTTTATGGGGAGATTTTGAGTTTACTGAAAAGTTCAAATGAGTCAATGGTAGATCCACTTTTAATTTTCCAAGTTAGCTTATGGGGAAAAAAACGAGTTTATGATAAACCTAAATGCATTTATGCCTTACAACCAACAGTCCATTGTTTTTGAATCCACTAGAGCAGACAATACATCTTGTGACCCATTGCACCAGTCAGTGATGAAAATCAGCATTTGTTATCAGAGTGGGTCTCAAATGCCTGTGTATGAGTTCCCACGTCTCAAATGCCTGTGTATGACTTGCCACTCAACAGGAATCGAGACCCTTCATTGCTGTAACTATTAGGGCCTTGGTTTAAAATTCTGCAAAACTATTCACATAAAATTGTAATAATCTTGTTAAATGTTGTAGACAGGCATGATGTTCGTGAATACTTGTTGTATTTACAGTAAACAGTTCTAATTGATTGAAGGAAATGTGTGATATGATGTGCTGAATCAGCATCTTCCCAGCTGAAGCCTCCTCTTTTCCTCTAATTTTTTCTCGTCTAGTTTTTCATTGCGGTATCATCTTAAGCTGCCACAATCTTCTTGAGTATTGGAACCTTTCTGGCTTCAGAAGAATCAGTTGCATGGAGATCCTAGGTCCCTTAAAAAGAAACCTCACTCCAAGGTCTGGCTTCCCGATAGTAACGTCTTGGGCTGCCTTATATCGAGTTTCAACTCGCTGATCATCAGGCAATTTCCTGACTTTTCGCTTGACAAAACATTATACAAGGAAAGCAAAGTTCTCTTCTCAGATTGACGTGTGAGCAGAAATGTGTTTTCAGCAGTGGGGATTGGGGCATCCATTGAGTTGCGGGAGAGTGGGTTGTCCTCTTTTTTTCCCTTTGTGGGGTTTGTTGGAGGTTGGGTGGTGTGGATGATTGCAGGTATTCTAGCAATCATAATTGTCAGAACATTTGTCTGCTAACTGCAGCTGCTCGCGGATTGTCCACTGAATTTTTTTTTCCCAAATGACGATTGCCCACAGAATTTACAGCATCTGATATGATCAGTTGAATTTATGAAGCAGAAAAAATCACTTCATTTGTTCCCACATAGATCGGTATTGGTTTTCAAGTCACCATTACTTCACTACCCATTTCTTTCATATTCATCTCTGTCGGAGGAATAAGAAAACGAAGAACAGTCTGCTGCCTGCCTAACACGGGTTGAGGGATGAGCCCTGCAACTGGGAGTGTCTGGGATTTTGTACACAGCCCCCCCGCGTGGGCCATTCACAATTGCACCTGCACCTGTTTGGTATGCCAACTGTCACAGCCCACGGCCTAATTTATTGTATGCACCCAAGGTTGAAGAGAATCTGTCGCTAGATCAGGTTGTCGAAGAATCATTTTATCAAAGTGGATTTTCTAGGCCTGGAAATCCCATGGACCTCTTAAATGTTCGATGGGGGGTACAAGCGGTATTTCTGTCCGTCTTAATTCTCGGCTTCGAAAGGGCAAGCGGACCTAGAAGTTGCCCACCAGCGATGCTGGGCTGTGCAGAAAGTGAAAATATCTGACATGAATGGAAGCATACTTCACTCCTCTTATCGGGAGGTTGAAGGGTAAAAGAATTTTCAGTAATAGGATGATTGGCGACCCCCTCACGGAATAAAAAGGCTGCTCCTAGCACTCTTAAACTCTTTCAATATGTCTCGTCGTCAAAAAGAAGGTCTAAAGAATCCTTAATAATATCTGGATCATCCTCATCCGAAGGGAGAAAAAGGTAGCTAGTTCAATTCTAAACGCTTTCTCAGCCACCGCAGAGGAATGGAGAAGGGGGATCTGTGTACAAGAAAATTTCGTGCACTCGTTCTCAGCCCTGGTTGTTACGCCTTGCGTTGCCCCCCTCTCATTTCACTCATCGGGGAGGCAGACTTACCTCCCTATTTGGGATAAAAAACAAGGTCAGAAAGTTATATGTCGCTTAAAGAGACCAACTTCTTTCACAACCGAAGTACACAGATTTTCAAATACTGGGGGAATATTTCATCCTAAGTCTCCCTTCTCTATAATGAATGCGCTAATCACTTAGGTCTCATAATATGCTAAGAGATAGCACTCATTCAATAATTACAGTGCAGGTTACTCTCTTCTTCTATCAATTTTCTACGTGCCAAAGTGGGGTAGGAAAATAAATTTATATTTCTTTATTCAACAGCCCAACTTTAAATAATTATTTCAAAGTTAAATGGTGGAATTTAAAAGGTAAACGTTTAGAAATATTTAAAAATCATCTATTAAAGAAAAATATTTAGAATTTAGAACAAAAAATTAATGTAATGTGGAATAATGTTACAAATTGTATAACGAGAGTTACAAAACAATTCTTAGACGAATCTAAAACTAAAAAGAATTTAAAAAAAGAGACTCGGTGGTGGAGTGAAGAAATCTAAAATATCATTAGAGTAAAAAAGGAATGTTTTAAAGTTTGACAAATTAATAAAAATGATCAAACCCTAGAAGTCAATAAAATCGTTAAAAAGAGAGATAAGAAAATAGTTAGCGAAGCTAAATCAAAGGTATTTGAAGATTTATATAATAAATTAGGAATCCGAGAGGGTGAAAAGGACGTATTTAAACTTGTTAAATTAAGAGAAATGAAAACTAGAGATTTAGATCATGTTCGGTGCATCAAAGGTGAAGATCAAAGGGTTTTAACTAAGGATCTTGAGATTAAAGAGAGGTGGCATAACTATTTTCAGAAGTTACTTAATGGAGATTTCGTCAATGATTTATCTTTAGAAGGTACCCAAGAGTCCACAATATTTGATAAATATCAAATTTTCAGGCGTATTAAGATGTAAGAAGTGAATGATGCTTTAAGAAAAATGAAAGTGGGTAAGGCCTTAGGACTAGATGGTTTACCTATTGAAGTATGGAAAGGCCTAGGAGATATTGGTATTCAGTGGCTAACTAATTTTTTTAATAAAATTTTAAAGGAACGGAGAATGCCAGAAGTTTGGAGAAAAAGTGTTGTAGTTCCTTTCTATAAAAATAAAGGAGATATTCAAAGTTATAACAATTATCGTGGAATTAAGCTTATGAGTCATACTATGAAACTTTGGGAAAGAGTAATTGAAAAACGCCTCCGATGTATGACTACTGTATCAGAAAATCAGTTTGGTTTTATGCCAAATAGATCTACTATAGAAGCTATTTTCTTACTACGGCAGCTAATAGAGAAGTATAGAGAGATGAGAAAAGATTTGTATATAATTTTTCTTGATTTAGAGAAGACGTACGATCGGGTACCGAGAGAATTGATTTGGTGGACATTAAGAAAGAAAGGAATCTCTCATGGATATGTTGATTTGATTAAGGATATGTACGACGTCGCTATTACTAGTGTTCGAACTATTGCTGGGGAGACTGATGAATTTTCCGTTTCTATAGGTTTGCATCAAGGTTCTGCACTAAGCCCGTATCTCTTTGCCTTAGTTATGGATGAA
Organism: Amorphophallus konjac; assembly: GCA_022559845.1. Classification (NCBI taxonomy): domain Eukaryota; kingdom Viridiplantae; phylum Streptophyta; class Magnoliopsida; order Alismatales; family Araceae; genus Amorphophallus; species Amorphophallus konjac. The sequence goes on from CM040128.1 coordinate 257,189,638, forward strand.
GTAACTAAACAATTGCATGAGGATACCCCTTGGTGTATGCTTTTTGCACATGATATTATTTTAATTGATGAGAATATTGATGCTCTAAATGTTAAGTTAGAGCGTTGGAGACTTGTCTTGGAGTCTAAATGTTTTAAAATTAGGAGTAAGTCAGAGTTTATGTACTGTAATTTTAGTAATGGGAGAGTGGTTCAGGAAAACATGGTTCTAATTGATGGACATAACATTAAGAAGAGTAGTAGCTTTCGATACTTAGGGTCTATCATACAAGAGAATGGGGAGATTTATGATGACGTTACACATAGGATTAAGGCGGACTGGTTAAGATAGAGAAGTGCATCAGGTGTCCTTTGTGATCGTCGTATGTCTGTGAAACTCAAAGGGAGGTTTTATAGAACGGCTGTGAGACCTGCTTTGTTATATGGTACCGAGTGTTGGACAGTACGAAAGGAACACATCTACAAAATGTGTGTAGCAGAGATGAGGATGTTGAGATGGATATGTGGCAAGACTAAGAAAGACAAGATTAGGAATGAACGTATCCGTAAGGACTTAGGGATAACTCCAATTGATAGTAAAATGAGAAAAAATAGACTCAGGTGGTTTTGACATGTGTGTCGTCGCCCTAACTCAGCGTCGATTAAAATATGTGATCAAATCTTAGTGGATGCTAGTAAAAGAGCTCGGGGAAGGCCTAAAATGAGATGGTACGATGTTATAAGGAAGGACATTAGTTTCTTGAGTTTAAATACGAATATTACACTTGATAGAAATTTTTGACGAAACATGATTTATGTAGTCGACCTCAATTAATTGGGATAAGTCTCTGATGATGATGATGATGATGATGATTCAACAGCCCAACTTTAAAGTCACCGCCGAACATTCCAATTGCCAAACGATTCCATGATATCCAAAGCTAGATAATATTCATTCTGACCATATCCCAGCACCGAAAAGGGGTGCAGTGTCGTGAGAATGTAGTTTAACTCGCTATAATCTTAAATGGTCCCCCGTAGCTTCCGACGCATATCTTCCCTTTCGTGTGTGGGAAGCCATGAACTACAGTAGAAGATTCACAATCGTATCAATCTCTCGCTTCTTCTGGATTTGGGTCACAATCAAATCAGATTTTGTAGTTAGCAAAACAGGTTCAACCTCTACGGCGGTAGTGTGCGTTGAGGCATCAAACACCTATCTTCATAGCAAAGGCGAAGAGTCAGTCGTGCCAACTTAACATCTGCATTAGGGATCACCCACAAATTCAGCTCCAACCACCTCCCAAAATCACACGTTCCGCCATTCTATTCTTTCATTTACGGCTGTTAGAGCTCGGGAATGGCGATTCATCTGGTACCACCAACGCTGCACTGGGATATCCGGTATCAGCCATCCATTCCTACACAGCATAGGAGGAAATCGATCCCCGTTGACGCTCTGACATCTCGTCCATGCTCGGAGAGTTCAGTTACGTACAAACAAAAAACATTTCAGGCTTCGTGCACGACCATCTCCTTCCCAAGTCAACCATGAAACTCGGATTTTTCTTTAGCCCGTCTTCATTTCTGCAGGTAAACGAGTAACGAGAAAGAGACAAAAGAAGAAGAAAAGAGCATGCATGAAACGGTGAGCATAATATGTCATCCGAGTGCCATCCAAATTCCCAACCAAAACAATCGTTGGAACTCTCATCAAGTGATCTCCGGATGAACTGAAAAAATTGCATCAGTGGAACGAACTCTTCCACAACTTGGTCAACTGTTCGATATTCCACTCCTCCAGATCTCATGGAGCAACATAGTACATTCACATAGGAAGAGATCCAAATGGTTAGTTTGCTTGAATGATGATGATAGCCATCTGCTTTGGCCTGATTCCAGCATAATATAATAAGAGGGGCAGGCACTTTTTGGAGAACCGAACCCTGACGGCGTGGGGATGAGAACATCAAATCCCAGCTGGGTTGAAGATAGACGTTCCCATCCAAGTTAAACACGCACATATCCAATGTAAGAAAGCTCCATTATTTCAAACGCCACATCTGGGTAATGCAATCCCAATCATTCATTACCTCAAAAATATAATTCCCGACACATTCAAGTAAAAAGGTCATCGGCTGTAAAAAAAAAAGGGGGGGGGGGGGGGGGGGCATTCCCAGTAACCAGGGGATCTCATGAAGTAACAAAATGTTCAAGTCAAAAGTATTTATTAGACATGTATATATATGAAGAGACAGGAAGTCCTCTTGGAGGCATTGTAGAACTCAACCAATTGAATCTCCTCCAACCATTTGACACTACACACTCAAACTTCATGTGCTCCCGGGAAGTTGGAGGCATTCGACCAAAAAAAAATATACACGACAGATGGTTAGGGAACACCATGGAACACCAAGGCATCCATTAGAAAATACCACCAAAAATCCCCAACGCATCAACATTCGACCAAACTGTACATCACACAGCAATACCACAATATCTAGGTTTTCTTCCATTTGGTCTGTTTTCGTTTCTTTTATTTTTGTATCTTTTCTTTCGTTTCTCTTTTTTTTTTTATTATTTTCTCTCTTCCTCTGGACATCTCGTTCATGATCTGACCTCTCAAATAACCCTCCTTGACAAAGGACCCAGAAGAGTCTTTCTCCCTTTCCCTTTCATAAAATTGTTTAATCTCATAAGCTCCACGTAGGCACGACACGAGAATTAAAATGTGTCGCTCCGGCTTAAACTTCTTGCAGACAAAGCACGATCTGAACCATTCTGAATACTTTGCACGGATCCATCCCCAGAAAAGGCTACCATCTGCGACTGGCCCTTGAAATCACCCGATGATGATCTACTAAGAATCTGGCCAGTATTCCCTTCTTCCATTCCAACACTTGTCAGACGAGCAGCCAGAGCATCATAGTTTGGCTTTGTTGATGAATTTGGTGGATTAGGTGCTGGGGTTAGCGGAGGCCAGTTTTTCCAGTCATTGTGCCTCCTTACTTTGTTACCCTGCAAGACAAGGAACAAGAGGAAAACAAACAGATGCAAATAGCTTTTCCAGTTGCCAGCCAGATAATTTAATCTAATATCCGAAACAGCATTACAAAACCATTCTGCATGTGCAATTACCTGCTTGAGATTATAGTGAACAGTTAGAAAACTATCACTACACACTACAGAATCATTTGAGATTGCATATACCTTTTGGAGGATAACAGACTCCATACCATACAAAGACCCTGTAAAAATAAACAGCTATGGCGTAGGACTCACCTGAACTTCTACTATGGTCGAAGTCCTCACTGTGTCCACTATAAACTGGATGTTATTTGTCAAACTCCTGACCTGCAAAACATAACACAGCAACAGCTCGTCTGCATGACCATGCAATAACTAGGCATGAAAGAGGCTGGACAAAAACTTCCAAATTATTAGCAATTAGAATGCCGGTACCCTCCTTCCTTTTCTTGGGAAGGGGAGAGTTTGGGGGTATCATGAAAGGAAAGAAGAGCTAGATAAGCTGCTCAGTGATGACAACTAGCTTGCACTCAGAATGACAAGCAAGTTTGCCATACATAAATAGTATATTTAAAGAAATCTAACTAAAATAGACAAAATTAAAATTAAGTTGACAGTCTCAATTGTGAAAAAAAATACTCCAAGAGGCATGAAAAACTTTTGCCCCTCTGGAACAAAAGGAAAACATTATTCGAAAAGCTATACCATGAGCTCAAATCCAGATGTACATATCGGGTAACAAAATAGTTGCATCTAGAATCAATTGCGACCCAGAATGACAGAAAGGTTTTTACCATCTATGGACGGTCCTAAAGAGAGAGCCATCGTTATGCTAATGAAAGGTCTAGGCTTGCCTGCTACTTCTAAAAAAAATGTACAAAATAAAGAAGCCAATCCAGAAGCTGAATCATGCTGGGTTTGACAAAATAAATGGTCAATTCCTGCTCTCCCCCTAGTTTTGAACTACTTTGATCATAGCAATATGGAATTGCCATATTTTTAACAGGGATCAGGTTGATTCAACCCCAACCCGTTCTAGGCCTTCTAGTGATCCATAGAGAAAAGTTTCCCTACTGAAAACATGGTCAACAACATTGTATGGTGAAAAGGAAAACAAAATGACGCATTTTGCACGTAGGCAGACGGATCAAGGGATAGACGGATGATTATCAGAGAGGAGTGCAAAAGGAAAGCTGACATGATACATGGCCTGCAGAGTCAACTAGGATTAGGATTGGGAAGTGAGACAAGTAGACACATTGATGAGAGAAAACAGAGCACAGAAACAGCTAAGAGGATGGAGTATGAACTAATCATCTTATCAGACTGCTGCAGCACTGAGATGGCTGACCTCGGACTTTAAACAGTGATTATATCTTGGAGCAAATGGTTACGTCAGTGTTGAGCCACTTATTATTAACAACAATGATCAAAAGAATGTAGAAGGAAACTTCAAGAAAGGCCATAAGTTAAAAATCCAAGGGATAATTAAATTCCATAGTTAGCATAGTATATAAATTACAAATATAGGTAGATTTCAAAGGATTCACAAAACAATGTCTCCTGGTCATGGCAGCCCAAGGTACATTTTCTCTTTTCCTTGAGTGACAAAATGAAAAGAAAAAGGACACCTATCCCATGAAATGCACACTAACTTATTAATTGGGTTTTGGCCAAAGAAAAATGAGTCCTGTGACAAGCTTGACGAGGACTTCAATTTAAATTATGGACAAAAGCTTTTAAAAGGCTCAAGGGCAAGAAATATTGATCTCAAATGCAGTAACAGTGATGAAGATAAAGAATATTGTAAACTCCAGGCTGGATATTGTAACTGCAAGGAAACTCCAATAAGGCAATATCTGTTCAAAGAAGATTTGCTTCGGTTTGGCTTCATTTTAGTCAATGATAGTACATATTGCACTGTACCTGTAAACAAAGCAAAACAATAGCAAGAACTCGAAAGGGTAATTCATTCACCACTTTGACATAGATTTGCAATGTCTCAAGGGCTTTCCATACCAAAAGAATTTGTCATAGACACAGCACCCCCCTGCATGCGTGGGTTATCACTAAATTTCCGATATCAAAATCAAAAGGTCTCAAAGGTACAGTAGGCAGAGCTGATGTTTTTTCTGCTGTGATAGTGTTGACAGTGAACTTTTTGCTGGATGCAACTTAACATTTTTCCCCTTATTTCCTAATTTTTATTAGTCTAATCTAAGATGTCATAACTTTCCATTTCTGCAATAATATACACCATTCATTCCAGTTTTTCATTGTAAGAGTGACACTATCACATTTCAAAGAAGTAGGTTCTTTCCCTTTTCTTCCATAGCTGCTGAGAGATCACACTTTTATTCACATGGCTGAAATTTCAACTCCCAGATCAAGTTAGCATGAATAAAGCAGATCAAAGTAATCAAACATACAAAGACACATCCTACTAATGGGAATGCATTTGCAAATGAAAAGCACATTATAAACAAGGCTTTTTCCTCTCTCCCCCCTCCCCCCCCCACACACACTGTAAATGATAAAATCGTTATTTTTTTCAACACCTAAAAAAGCAAAGCAGATCCCAAATATGATAAACATGCAAATCCATCTCCTATCCTATTGTGAACAGATAACAGAGTAAATTTTGGCATGATATGCAAAACATTAAAGTAAGCATTTCACATTTACGCTAATAACAGAAAATGATCAACCAGACACAAACTCCATGTGCCAGTAATATGCCTCTCAAATCACGTCGACTGTTCATATACTATTAATGACGGTACTTCAAAACAATGTCATAAGGAGCACAAACAACTCACTCTGTTGAAGCCTGCAATTAAGGAGATAGGAACCCAGCCCTCCTCATCCATGTTTTGCCGCAAATAAACATCCTTACACAGATTTTCAGGACTACAACAATCATAGTGTAAAGGTTAACGTAAAATGAATACCAACACATAAAAAATTAATAGCATCATAATAGTATTACAATAAATTTAAGATCGCAGGTAATGAATAAAGTGGAAACTGTGGAAAAGAAACTCACCTAAAGTAATAATCTATTTGCTTCAATAAAGTTGCCCGCAATTGCAGATCTGCTGGTGCAAAAAACATCGCAGGTGGGGCAACAAAAGGCATGCCCCTTAAGGTTTCAGGAGGCGGAGGGGGTACATAAAAGAAAGGTGAAGGAATATCTGGGAAATGGATCGAAACCATCAAAATCTCCAATGGCCAGAAAAAAGATCAAGACGAGCCCAAATATTTTTAATCCACAAGAGATAGCCTCACCAGGGTAGCCAATCGGGTTCGCAAAAGGGCGATTCGGAGGTGGTGGAGCGACGAATGGTGCTGAGCCGGGGGGTGGAGGCCGGATGAAAGGCCTTGTCATGGCCCTCGGCTGTTGTTGCTGCTGTTGTTGCACATCCCTGCCACGGCCGAAAGATTGATGATTCCAGTCGTAGCTGCCACGATCCTGAGCAGGCCGGTTCCCAAAATTGTTGTGGTGGTGCCCACCGCCACCTCCAGCATGGTTGCCTCTCCTGCTACCACCATAGTTCTTTTGGTACTCATTTCCCTTATGGGAATGTGGGGATAATCCACCAACCCTAGAAGCGTGATCCCAGTTACCACCGCTTCTGCTAGCTAACTCCCTAGTAGATGGTTCCGAGTTCACCAATTTATCTAACGTGCCATGAGGGACTTCTGCTGGAGTTGTCTGCATCTTAGGCAGTGTCTGCCCGCCGTTCGCTAACGCACCACCATTGTTCGCAGTGATCGTGCTGTCTGCACTACCGCCGCCACCACGTTTCATGGATTTCTGGCGTGTCGAGGCCGCATGGCTTGCAGATGAACTAGAACTGGCATTACTAGGCGCTGACTTTGGCGGAGGAGATATAGTCACAGGTGCCTAATCAAAACAAAACACCAAAGCTTAAGCTAAGCATCAATCCTACTCCACATTTCCACGAACAAACGAACAGGAGGAAAGCGGATCTCACAGGAGGAGCAGGAACCGATCCGTTGGAGAGGCCCTTCAGCGAATCATAAGACGACGATTTCGGGGGAGCCTTCGTGGCCTCGGACAAAGCCGGCCAGGCCTCCGCCCCCATCACCGCGCTGGCCTCCACCACGCCGTTGGCAGGCCTGCTCCACGCCGACTTCTTCTCCCGCGCCGGCGCGGACGCGTCGACGCCGCTACCTCCCTTGTCCGCCCCATCAGACGGCAGGAGCGTCGCTCCGGCCACATCCGCCTGGTCACCGGAGGCGGCCGTCTTAGGCGGCGACTGCTCGAACGGCTCCGGCGGCGGCGCGGCAGCCGCAGTTGGAGAGAGAGAGGCCAGGAGCCCCTCGTGCTCGCCTCGGACGACGTGGGACCAGGGCGAGGCGATGTTGTGAGCGCCGCCGCGGCGGAAGCGGGGCGAGTAGGGGGAGGAGGAGTCGGCGGCGGTGGCCATGATCGGGGGAACAGCGTCGAGATCGAGACGGCGAGTAGGGAGGGGGAGGGGGCGGCGGCGGCCGGGGAGAGGAGGAGGAAGAGGCGATTGGCGGAGATATTAGGGTTTGTTTGTTTTTTTCAGTTTCTGTTTTTTTTTGGTTTAGATGATGGATGGGATCGGGATGATAATAAATAGTTAAAGGCAAATTGCTGTGCTAAATAACAATAATTTTAATAACTTCGTGGGGAGAGCAAAAAATATGTAAGAGACGGGAGGGGCCGGAGAAGGGGAGATCAGGCGGGGAGCGAGGGGGCGGCGGCGGCGAGAGGGAGAGAGAGAGGGGAGGCGAAGGGGGCTCTCGCTTGCTCGCTCTGCTCCTGCTGCTCCTCGCGCTCCTCCGCCCTTCCTCGGCTCTGGTCTCGGTGGTGGGGATGGGACTGACGAGTCCGAAACCTCGAGAGGTCGTCTCCGTACGGCCCTCGCCAGCTGGATTAAATAGCTGAGTGTTTTTTTACACATATACCCTCCATAAATCGATATCGCGTGAAAAAATAAAAAATATTATATTTGCTTATATATCTTCACGACCGTAGTGTCTGCTGCGGCAGAATTCGACGTAATAATATATATATATTCGTTCAAGAGGATCATACTAATGAATATAAATTTATAGCTTAAAAGAAAAAGTAAAATAACACAGACTTCGATGGCCAGTAATTTATAAAAAGATAAGCTAAGATTAATATGACTCAACATTTGACAAATCTATTCGATTCTCCTAAAATACTGTATATCTCTATATTCTTAATGTTGCCATGTCTACCTACGTAATAACTATAGTTCATCATATATATCATCGTTGTTGCCAGGGTTTGTCGGCCCGGTCGACTCGGTCGACCCGATCTCAGCTTGGGTCGGGTCGGGTCGCTCCCGTCTCGGTCCGACCCGATCCGTCCCGTTCTAAAATACCACTTTATATATATATATATATATATATGTTATAAAATAATAAAATAAAATAGAAAAACACACATTATATAAAAAATATAATATAATATAATAATAAAATAATAGACCGACCCGTCCACGACCCACGGTCCGACCGACCCGGTCCCGGCCTGGGTCAGGTCGGGTCGTGCGAGTCGATGCGAGACGCACCGAGTCGGCAAACCATGATTGTTGCCCACCGTTTGTTTAATTTAATTTTAAATAGATTAAGATGAGGAAAGGTTAATCTGTTATTATTTAATCTTATCACATAATTAAGAATCTAAGATAATGGCATATGCACCCTTTCATACTTTCATATTATCTTATATATTCTTTTAAAATATTGTATTTTACACGTTCTATGAAATAACATGGAGAGACATGCTCTACATCAGGGTTTGTCGACCCGTCCGACCCGGCCGACCCGGTCTCGGCGCGGGACGGGTCGGGTCGGGCGGGTTGCACAGCGACCCGGTCCGCCCCATTGGGCTCGCGAAGCGTAATTTTTTTATTTTTTTTAAAATTTGTAATAAATTTATTTTGAAAGATTAAATGTTATATATATTTAAAAATATTAGAATGTAGAGTTTATTTAAGATAATATATCCATACTAAATTATACATAATTAATTATATAAAAATTACATATTGCACCGCTTAATTAAACATCATATTATATATAATACATAAAAATTTATTTCAATTACTAAATATGTAAAAGTAAACAGTGACATAATAATGACATTCATTCATGAAGTATAAAATACAAAAACTCACTAATCCTCGTCCATCTGTGAAACCCGAATCCCAAAACTCACTCATCCTCCTCATCTGTGTAACCCGAATCCCAAAACTCACTCATCCTCATCATCAGTGAAGCTCGAATCCCAAAACTCATCATCAGATACATGAGACTGATCACCCGTATAATCTAACTCTATCCTAGTGGGTGGAGGTACATGTGGGTGGGACTGAAAATATGTAACCATCTGCACAAATGATGGGTCGTGTGCTGCGGTGGAGGGTACATGAAAATCTGTAAAAAAAGTCCTCACTACATCTATAGCTTCAATTCTATCATGTGCGACTGGTGCTGGTGCTGGTGCTGCTCGAACTCTGGACGTGGAGGAAGATCCTGCTCCGCCCTGTGCTCGTGGTGGAGGTACCCGGGACGTAGAAGAAGATGTCCTCGGTGTGCTACGAGAACCGTATCTATCCTGTAACTGTGTCCGAAAGGAATGTCGAACATCTCCCGGAACTCGGTCGCATGCACGAACATCGCGTCCCACTCCCGCAAGGTGCTCCGCAAACCTGTGTATGCCGGTGACGCGATGTTCGCAGTATCTACAGTGCACATGTCCATCACCCTCAACAGAGTATCCATGCTCCCACGCAGGGTGACGCCGTCCGTCCATGATGACCTGCAAATGATGTAAAAGTTTACATTAGTGATTTCAATGATAAGTACAGAACTCTATATATGAAGAAATCTACAATTAATTATTAGTTAGTTATAAATATAACCAAATGATACATACTAATTAAGAGTATGGACCCAAACTGGGCCAGTGCCCATCTCCAAACAATTTGACATTAAACGTGGTACGCAGATAGGACAGATAGTCTTCATAGCGCATTGAACCTGAATAGTTCTCCCAGTACATGCGTACGTAGTATTCATACTCCTGCGAACCTTGTGCGTACACGACCTCTACTGGCGCAGCTGCGGCATAAGGATATGGATACGATGGGAAAAATGAACTACTGTTATCTGAGTCGCCATGATACATCGGCTGCTGCGGCCATGACCGTCCATACGAGCTTCCAGATCCCTGGGAGTCATGTGTGCTCATGCTCTCAAAATCAGACAACATGCCTTGATAGCTGGTACTGTCTGCAACCGAACTTCCATAGTAGGGATCCCAATGATCAGCTGCCCGTCTCGTCCCTGCCGGTGGAGCACCGTGGTCCTCATCTTGCGTGGCATGTGTGAAGTGCTGCTCCTCTGTCCATGCGCCATATTGACGGCCCCCACGACCTCTACTATGACCACTGCTGTACTCTCTGCCACCAGCACTAGTATTCTGACGAGGACTCCGTTGGTCACCTTGAGAACCACCACCTCCATGGGATGAAGACCCTGTCGGTGTACTCTCAGCATCGGAGTCATGACTCCCACTAATGCGGGGCTCAACAGAAGGCTCGGGAGTGTCGTCATCTGCATTGGGATCTAATGTCTCCATGTCTGCAATATCTATCGGATTTAATGGTGGTCCCTTGTCCTTCTTGCTGGTGAATAATGTGGTCCATGATGATTTTTTCTTCTGTGGAGCAGGGGGCGGCTTACATGCTGCATGTTGTGTCCCTCTAGATGCCTGAGAAGCAGAAGCCTGCTTAGATAATTTTTCAATTTACTTTCTATTGTGTAAGTCTGTACGTATACCTGAGAAGACTGATTGGGTGCCTTAGCCTTAGATGTTGAGCGTCGGGGCGCAGCAGACTGAGATGGTTGTTTCGATGCTACCGAAGACTACACAATTGAAAGAAGAATATATTCAATTACCAATGAATTATATATTAACAAATGTAGAAATGACAATATAATTTCACCTCTCTAAATGAGGAACTCCCCCTAGCCTCTCTTGAAGTGGATAACCTTCTTGGTTCCGCAGATATTGAATGCCGCGGTACAGCAACTCGGGACCACTGTTCTCCCGCAATGTTGTCATTTGTCGGACCGACCTGCAATATATTGCTATCATACATCAATATATGACTATGCTATCTAATGAAATTTGCGATTCGATTTTCATGTATTAATTCACCTGAGGTGGCTCTTGACGCTCAATTAATGGGGGTTGGATCAATCGCTCCCATGCTGTATCATCGTACGCATACGATGTGTCTCCACCCCCAATGACGAGGTCTTCATCTAAATTAATTTCATCATCACGTCCCGTTGCTGAGTCGTCACCACCCAAATGCACATGGGTGTCATCTCCCTCCCCGACTGCCTCTTGTACAGCTGATGCGAGAAAAGTATTAGGCCGTGGTGTCTCGCCAGGTTCTTCAGCCTCCTCGTCCAATTCTGCCTCACCACGCTCGGTTGTGGCTCTTGCAACCCATGCTACCATAGGGTCATCATCGTCTCGCAAGTACACAGCATCCGTTGGGTCGTAATCTCCCTCTCCTCTCCTTGTATCCATTTGTACATGCCGGACCTTTAGCCTCATGTTGTAATGAACATACACCATTTTGTCTAGCCTGCGGTGTGTTAGCCTATTCCTCAGCTTAGTATGCAAGAAGGAGAACGTCGACCAATTCCGCTCACACCCACTCGACGAGGATGTTTGCGATAGAACTCTCATTGCGATCTTCCTTAATACGGGTGCACTTGTGCCGTAATTTAGCCACCACTCAGCTGTGTTTAAGACAGATCACGTACAATATAATAATTAGATGTAAAAATTACTTCTCGAGACATAGAAGGTACATTGTGAAGACACATTACCTGGGTCGAGTCTATCACGACTGGCCATGGCATTAGGTGTCGCAAATGAACCAATTCCCTCTCTAAATGTTTTCATCTGCATTATCAAAAAATATGAAGTGTATATTTCATTTAATATTGTCAATGTTAAAATATCCAAGTATACCTCATTCAACGCATCAGCAGCATCTGTTGGGGTGAAAGACAATCGGTCTACCACAATGTTGACCGATTCTATCAACGTATCGTCATAAGCAAGGGCCCGAGCATATTGGAAGGCCGGATGTAGATAGTACGCTGCAATCGTAAGACAATGAATTACATATTAATATCAACTGAAAATCACAGCTCATTGATTGGACGAGAATGTAAGTGTTTACCTGCCATGTGAAGATCGCGGCTCATTTGTCTGTCCCATCTGTCCTCCACAATCTCTAGAATGGTGGGTCCATATTTTTTGGACGTTGTAAGGATCTTCCGCTTGGCTGCTTCTATTTTGCTGTACACCAACCCCATGGTTGGTACTCTATCCCCATCCACGCATCGTAGAACCTCATACAGTGGCTCTATCAATGACACTAATACCTTCACTCGTTCCCAAAAATTCGAGGTGTTGACAATCCCCTCGACCTCCGCCCCTTCACGTGAAGCAGCAAAAGAGGAACTCAGCCAGGTCTCACCTCTAAACATTTGCTTCAACCCATCCTTGTGCTTCAATAGGCTCTGCAATGCGATGTAGTTGGTGGCAAATCGTGTGATGCCAGGCCTCAACAGTTCGCCGCCACAATGCTCCCTCATCCATGCCAATACAAGTGTGTGGTTGTAGATATATTTCGTGATTTTTTGTGCCACCTCGACCACAGATTTTACCATACGAAGCTGCCCAATCTCCTTCAGCATCAGATCTACACAATGCGCTGCACAGGGGGTCCAGAAAATGTGCCGTTTTTTCTTCATTAGCTCCTCCCCGGCCTTCTTATAGTTCGACCCATTGTCAGTCACCACTTGCACAATGTACTCCTCCCCAATCTCAGTCACCACTTGCTCCATCAATGACAAAATATATTGATGACTATGAATTTGACCAGACGCATCCACTGATTTGTGAAAGAATACATGTCTGTCACAATAAACAAGGAAGTTGATCAGGCTAGATTTTGTGGTACCTGACCATCCATCACACATCAGTGTGACTCCGTACTTTGTCCATTTCTGCTTGAATGAGTCAATGTAACTCTTGATCTCAGCAACCTGTTCATCAAGGTATACGCCAGCCAATTCTCTCGCTGTAGGTGGCTGCACGTGTAGCCCAAGGACCTGTGCTTCCTGAAACATTGGCTTGTAGTAAGGGCTATTGGCTGCATTGAAAGGCAGACCCGCGTGGTGCCACCATTTTGCAACAGCCTGACCAAGTTTCCATTTAGGTCCCTTCTGGCCATACGCATCGTCCATCCTCGTTTGCTTGCCATGCTCTCGGGATAGTGCACCGGGCTCCACATCTTCAATGTTGATCGATTGTGTCCTTTTTCTTTGTGTCCCCGAGTCACCAGTCAATAAACTCCTTATGCCTCGTGGTTGTCGAGTCGTAGATGAACCACCACTCCCTGATGCTCCGGTCCTCGCCGCCTCGCGACTACGGACTGTAGTCTCCTCGGGATGTCTTGACTCTTCCATGCTCTGACGTACTGCCTCACGAAACTCGGCTTCGTATGGATCGTTCACAGTGACATACACATTAGCCTGCTCAGTACGTGCTTGTTCGTCTTCGTCACTGGGTGTCCATGCACATTCCTCCTCGTTGCTGCCGCTTGCTATTCGCTCACTGCCGCTTGATCCCTTTTCTTCTTTTTTTCCTTTTCTTGCATCTCAGCTCTCTTCTCCCGCAGGTGCCTAGCCATTGCAAGTTTCACATCTCTAGGCACATGGGTACACCCAGCAACCTCAGAGTATCCTGCCCCGGCTCCTCCTGCCAAATGCTTCTTCAACCGAGACACCCCTCCTCCCGGTGTTCTATTTTACAATAGTTACAACGCCAACACCTACGGTTTCCATCCAACAAAACTCCGTGTGACCACCCAATATCACTTGTTCGTTCCTTAGGAGCCATAGAGTGCTAAGGCCTAAAATTAAGAAATTCAAATTATGAAAATATATTATTTGCCATCTACAATTAACATTGAACATAATTTCATTATTTGCGTACCATGCAAGACTAAATTCAATATTTAATACATGTTAATATAATTTAGTTCAAAATAATATCATTATTTCTATAACAAACATATAAGGTTAATATTTATAATTAATACATATACATTAACTTTAAAATTATTTATCACTAATTAGATATTTAAAATTACATCTCTAATTAAATTACATGACACATATAAATTATAAACATATCTAAATAATTTACATTATACATATAAATTAACTTTAAAATTATTTGTAAAATATTTATCACTATTTATATATTTAAATTATAAACATCTCTAATTAAATTACATTATAGATCTAAAGTAACTTTAAAATTATTTATAAAATATTCAAGAGAGTTTACATTAAAAACATCTCTATTTAAATTATATTATAGATCTAAATTAACTTTAAAATTATTTATAAAATATTCAACACTATTTACATTAAAAACACCTCTACTTAAATTACATTATACATCTTAATTACATTTAAAATTATTTGTAAAATATTTATCAATAAATTTATATTTAAATTCAAAACATCTCTACTTAATTTAAATTATAAATATTACCTTTAATTTTTTGTAAAATATTTCTCACTATAGATATATTTAAATGAAAAACATCTTTAAAATTTTTAAAATTAATTATTATATTATTTTACGTCTACAACTAATAATGAAAATAATATCATTAATTCTACAAAATTAAATTTTAAATTTAATACATCTCAATTAAATCTAATATTTAAACATGAATTAAGTAATATATCAAACATAAATGTATTTCTACAGCATGAATTAAACGATATTTATATTATTTCTACAACATGAATTAAATAATATATCAATATATTTAATTCTACAACATGAATTAAATAAAAATTATATTTTTTCTACAACATGAATTCAACAATACATCAAAAATAATATTAAACAATGACAATCTAACAAATTTTATTCTTATACTTTTTTAAATTAAAAAAGATATAAAATTTTAAAAAATTAAATATTTTTCCTCCCCCCCCCCCCCCAAACCGCCCTTGGCCCAGCCCCCCCCCCCCCCCACGGTCGCAGACGCCCACCCCCCCGTCCCCCACGGTGGCAGACGCCCATCCCACCCCACCGCCGTCCCCCCACCGCCTGCCGGTGGCAGACACCGAGCCCCCCCCCCCTGCCGTCCCCCACGATGGCAGACGCCCCCCCCTCCCCCATCCCCCCACGGCCCGCCGGTGGCAGACGCCCAGCCCCCCCCCCCCCCCCCCCCGCCGTCCCCCACGGCCTGCCCCACTCCCTCGATGGCAGACGCCCAGCCCCCCCCCCCCCCCCCGCCGTCCCCCACCCCCACCTCCGTCCACCTCCGGCTGGCAGACGGCTGTAGATTCTAAATTTATGATTAACCCCCAAATTGATAAAAGATGATGATTTTGTTTTAAAACAAGATATCGCACTCAATTAATGATGAAAAAGGGGGAAAATCATATGCAACAATTAAGATTCGTGATCGCCACTGAAGCCAGAGACATGCCAAACAATAAGAGATTAGGATGGGGCATGTTACATACCTCAGAAATCCATAAAGGGGAGCCGTGGGCCTGGAGATTAACGCGCTATATCGTCCTAGCGCGTTCTCCAGGTCGCGCTAGCTTCGTATAGCGCGATATCAGACAGGTAGCGGGATTTATTTGGATTTGTTCTTTCCTTGCTCCAAGGCCGGCCAAGGTGCAAGGGCTCCACGTATCAATCTTCTAGTGCCTGCAAACAATCATAAACAATAAATAGAAAGCCCATTAGATCGAGACTCGAGTAGAATCTGCCCTTATTCTTAATCAAAAGCATGTAAAAAGGGGGCTCGATTACCTGGGGGTTTGGTGGTTTTTAAACCCCTATGGATGGGCAAAAGATAGGTGTGGTGTGTGTGAATGCATGTATTTTGTAAAAGGAGTGTTTTGAAATCAGGATGCAATGCTATGCAAAGATTAAAAATCCGGAGGGGAAAAGAAAGATGAAAGAGGAAGAACACAAGGAAAAGCCCTAAATACTCCCTTGAACGTGCGAGGAGCGAGGATTTATTGATTGTGCACGAAGTATTTCCTCCTCCTCGTCAATAACTCGAGTTGCATCCCCCTCAAACGACGGCCAAAGGGATGAATTTATAGGAAAGAGGTCGAACACTAACCCTAGGTCGGAGTTGATTCAATCCCAAGATTTGGAGGCTTCAAATGAGGTAATCCTGCCGATTAAGGAGGGGGAAAGGTTCCTGCTAGGTTTAGAAACCTTCCTGGATAAGAAACACAGTCAGCAACTTACCAGATAAGGACCCTGGATCGAAATAAGGGAGGTCCGGTTTGGAAGGGAACTCTGCCTGATAAGGCGCTATACTTCAATAGCGCGATAATGAAGAACGCGCTATGAAGATATAGCGCGACAACTAAAGGCCCATGAAATGATTTAAAAGAAAAAGAAACATCATTTGGGCAGCCTTTCAATCAAATGTTGAGTGAGAATAACATCCAAGGTGGATGCTACAATGATCAAATGTCAAGAAATAACAGCTGCTCAAACGATAACTCCAATTAGATCCACAACGCGCTATGAACAAGACAACAATAAGAGTGGATAGCGCGGGAATGCCAAACTCGAGATCCAAGGTATGGAATTGTAATGTTGGGCCAAGAAGAGGGAGAAATCCCAAGAAATCAACCAATTAAGGATCAATTGGGGCATTAACTAGGAGAACAAAGAAAATGCTCAATTATCGGCCAAAATTGGGTGTCTACAGATGCCCCTCCTTGATATCCGCTTTGCAGGGGAGCGAAACGGAGGTGAAACGGAAGCAAAACGGAGATGACACGGAGTGGTAGTGACGGGGAGATGAAGTGAAGATGGAATGAGCGGACTGATAAGTGGATATCAAGGAGAAAAGACACCCATCACAACCGACAAATGATAGGAATAATCCAGAAAACTCCGAGCTAACCACAAGGTCAAGCCAGCATCAGTGACTCCCGCCTAGAATGATAGGCACGAAAAAAAGGAGCTGATCAACCTCTTGCACAAAAGAGGCACCCGCAGTGCGTTGCACCTACGAATTTCACTCAATTAGTGGAATAGACGCGAGCCCGGCGGATCCATCGACGCCATCGTGCGGTTCACAGCTAATGAGTGGATCAAAAAGAAGGAGATTGAATCAAAAAGGTGATAAGCACATTCAGGCAAGGGTCACATCGACCAACGAGATCCAGCGCTTAACTGGGAGCAATCTTTCAGATTCGGAATGGAATTAAATTCTTTGTTCGAGAACAAAAGCAAATTGATCCTTTAATTAGGAAGAAGATTGGGCGATTTATGGATGCAAAAGTGGCATGATGCATGCAGGGCTAAAATAAAAGAAATCATCAAAACAAATGCCAAGAAAGATAAAATACAAGATACTCAAGGATAATATTGCTAAATCAAATAGATTCGGGTCAAGAATTATCCGCAACCACGGCGTGCGAGATGAAGTCCATCGTCCCCAAATTTATTTTGATCTAACGGCCTATCCGACGATTAACTGCATGTTTCTAGATCATCACTGTTTTTGGTAGAGGGGAACTCAAATCCCGAAACATACAGAGAACCAGCCGGTCCTTGAGATAATAATATAAATAGCATATAGTAATGCAATAAAAGAAGGGACACAGAAATACTTTCCTGATGGCATGGCATATGTTTCTTTTCTTCCTGCAATCTCAACGTTAGGCACAAGCAAATTCAAGCAAATGCAACCTCAATGTTAAGCAAATTCAAGCGATCTCAATGTTTAAGCAAATTCAAACATATAATCAATCTCAATGTTTAAACAAATTCAAGCATATTCAAACATAAGCAAAAGAACACAAGTTCTCATTCATTCTCATCATATGTTCTCAAGTCATATCCTCTTCTCTCCCCTCCTTTCTATTTTCTTATTAATTTAATTATCGCGCTATATGTACATAGCGCGACAGTGTCGCGCTATGAACATGTAGCGCGTCCATTAACCGCAGGTTTTCAAAACCGCCCCCCCCCTTCTATTATTCAAACTTACTCCTTCCCTCTCCCAACTCCTCTCTCGCCTTCTCAGCCTCTCACCAGCCCTAGCCCCCATTTGCATCAATCTGATGGTGGGTGGTGCTCCTCGACGCTCCAAACGGCGTGCCACCCGCGGCCGCCAAAGATCGGACGTGGAAGAGGAACGGGCGCCCCCTCCCGCGGAAGAACCCGCCGACTCGGAGGCGACGGTCTCGGCCCGACTCGAGGGAGACGAAATGGACGTCCACCCAGACGAGGCCGAAGAAGTTGAAGGCGCCCCGGCGGCCGAGGAGGTGGCGGCGGAGCCCGTCGGAGGCGCGGCGGCCCGAAAACGCCGGGTGGTAAGAAAATCACCCTAAACTTGTTTTTGATTTGATTTTTCTTATTTTTTCTTTCTTATGTGATGAAAACGGAAAGGGGAATGCCCCTAAAAATCAAAATGTAGGGCAGAATGCCCATAGAACAAATTGCGGGAAACGGGGGTCACCCCCTACCTACAGAAGGGGAACGCGCTATGTCTTCATAGCGCGTTCTTGAAGAACGCGCTATGACGATATAGCGCGACATATAACAGCATGCAGGTCTTTCATTTTCTGATTTGCCTTTTGTTTGATGATCACAGAAATTGATTATTTCTTCTTTTATGTTGTGTGCAGGGTGTGGAGGGTGCAGTGCGTGCCCGCATTTCTTGGACATTAGTCCGGGCAGCTTACCACGCACTACCAGAGTTTCAAAGGGCCCGCCTCCGCCATATGGGCTTCGGGGAATTTCTGGAGATAGAAGTGCTGAGAGTTGATGTGGGGCTGATAAGGGCCCTAAAAGCCAGATGGGACACGGGATGCAAGGCCTTCCTCTTCCCCTGGGGTCATATGATCCCGACCTTGGAGGACGTCACGCGCATCACCGGGCTGCGGGTGCACGGATCGGCAGTGACGGGCTACACTTACCCCGACTACCGGGAGATGGCGCGCAGGCTGCTGGGCTTGGAGCTGGAGGGTACAGGCCGGACCTCACTAGTGTCGAGGATCGTCCTGCAGGAGAGTCTCGGCCTGTTCCACACACAGAGGGAGGTGGGGGAGACTTCGACAGCTCATGAGAAGAGGCTGGAGGCAGGGGCCAGGGAGAGTTTTACTACTGAGGCAGGCCCACAGGCAGACATGGAGCTGAGGAGGTTCCTCATTTTGCTGATCGGCAAGCTGCTTTTAGCGACCCAGGGCGACGCAGTGAGTTGCCGTTTTCTACCCTTACTGGAGGACCTAGACAGAGTGAGACGATATGCCTGGGGTGCGGCAGTCCTAGCCCACTTGTTTGACAGCTTCGGTATCTCCTCACTCCAGTCTTCACTCGGGGGGTTCTACCCTCTACTTCAGGTATTTCTCTACACCTCAAACTTGTGAATTATGCACCTGCCTTTTATGTTGATCATATGAGCTATGTTTCAGGTTTGGAGCTACTTATACCTTCCTACCCTCCGACGAGCCTGGGAGGATCGAGGGGACCGACTGCCCCTGGCCAGACGATGGACCCCTACACGAGACGGCCGGTCTCTGAAGGACCAGGTCACCCACATCCAGGAGACGCTAGACATGATGCCCCCTATAGAGGTAAGATTGAATTTTGAAATTGAATTTAGTTATGAGTGAAATTAAGGGCAATGATAAATTGAATTATGCAGGTGGACTGGACTCCCTATCAGGGGAGAGCCGAGGTGATGCCCTGGGTGGAGCCAGCCATCCCTTTCTTCGGGAGAGAGATTTGGTTGCATGCCCTCAACCTGGTCGAGCCACTATACCACAGGTTGATCATGAGGACACTTGGGCTTCATCAGGCGGTGGTGGAGTTCCCGACCCAGGCGACGGACCCACGACCTGGACGACGCTTCCGAGGCCTGCAGGGTACAGACGACTGGCGGCAGCGTGCCCGAGAGCAGTTGGCAGATTGGAAGAAGCGTGGCCGAGCAGTCCCTGCAGGAGCACATTCAGATGATGCCTACCTTCAGGCATACTCACAGGCATACGGCAGCCGAGTCTATCAGAGCGCTCGCGGACAGGTATGCCCTTAAATTCAATTGTTGTTGATTATTCAATATGTGATTAACAATGTGTTCTTGCAGTTCGACATAGAGGGGAGACTGGCCATGGTACAGGGACTCCTCGATTCCACAGTCCGACAGCGCGAGGAGCTCCAGCAAACCGTCGATGAGCTGGTAAGCACTTGAAACTTAGAATGATTCAGATTTGAATTGCAATTAATGATAATGCTTTTCTTTTCAGCGCGAGGAGCTGGAGGCAGTCCGATCCTCGCACGGCGCTTCATCTTCTACACAGCCCGTCTGCGACCACACCGAGCTAGAGGGCCAGCTTGCCAGTGCAGTGGCTCGGGCGGAGGCAGCCGAGGCCTCCCTCCAGGAGAGAGTGAGCAATCTGTTCTTTTTAATCTTAGTCTTGGAGTTTTATGAACTATCAATTATTAATCAAGATTTTGGATGCAGGAACAGGAGCTGCGTGCGTCAGAAGCAGAGTTGAGGCGGCGCGATGCAGAGGAGCTCCCTCGAGATGTAGCAGAGCTGCGCCTTCTCCTTGGGGTGGAGAGGAGTGAGCGGCGGAGAGAGAGAGAGGATCGGGACAGAGAGAGGGAGAGATGGGAGAAAGAGAGGGAGAGATGGGAGAAAGAGAGAGTGGAGCGGGAGCTTGAGAGAGTGGAGCTACGTACCCGGTTAGGGATCACCGAGCAGCGGGCAAAGGATGCAGAGGATCGCTACCGACGAGGACGTGAGCGGGCCCAGCGTGAGGGATACTCTCGAGCCTACTCGAGCACAGATTACTTAGTTACTTCTTCTGAGCACCAGCGGAGAGAGGATGCAGAGAGGGGAACACATGGTGACAGGGTTTCGGCTTCCCGGGCACAGATGGCTCCTCCTAGGCCTCCCCGGGGAGGACAGGAGGAGGCTGAGAGTTCACATAGAGGGGGAGACCAGGAGGGTCGAGGGGAGAGCTGAGAGTTTGTTGTATCCATCTCATTTTATACTTTTTGACATGTTATAGTGGAATGAGACAGTTCTTTGATATATTGTAGCTTGTGTGTTTGCTTTTTCTTTTGCGTGCCTCTTCAAAAGGAATGCCATCAGAAATAGAATGCAATTTTTTTGGAATTTTTTTTTGAAAATATGCAAATTTTTATAAGGTTTTGAAAAGAATATTTGAAATTTTTTTTGTTTGGGTTTTTGTTTTGGAAATGCCTCTTTTTTTTTTTGGAATTTTGACAATTTATCAAATTTTTCTTAGGATTTTAGCAATATTTCAAATTTTTATGGGGTTTTTTGGCAATATTCAAATTTTTATGGAGTTTTTGGCAATATTCAAATTTTTATGGAGTTTTTGGCAATATTCAAATTTTTGTGGAGTTTTCGTTTGGGTTAGACTTTTAATAATGCAGCATCAAAGGACTTTTAAACCACTGGCTAGGGGTTCTTGTTCCTTCCCCTTTTGCTTAAAACTGCCCAAAGTCGGGCGTGCATTGAAGGGTGGCGCCCTATAATTGGCTGCCCTTGATTAACGGTGCCCCTACCAAGGCCAAACCCGAGGAACATTCGGTCTTAGAGGGAGAAGAGAAGAATAATTGGAGATAAGCTTTACGCAGGATGGGAGACGTCGGGACTTGAATTCCTTCCAAGGTGTTTCCCCTCAAAGAGGTAGTCTGTTGTGCCGGGGCTTTGTGCCTTTGATTTTTAGACCCTTGACATGCATACGACCAGGGTTTTCCCTGCGGGGACTTTGCCACTCTTGTCATGCCATAATTCACAATTTTGAATTTATTGAAATTCTGACTTGATTTTCATAATAGCCCTTTTGGCGAGATGTATATCATGAAACTCATATGAAAACTCATATTGATTTTGGGTCAAGACTGCCCCTATTTGAGACTCCTCTCGTATTGGGGATTACCGAGGTTGGTCATCTCATCCGTCAACCTCTTGCCCCTTGCATTCGGCCGAGTAAAGAAGAGAAAAGACTTTCAGATATACTCATGGCATGGCCAAAGTAGCAACGGTGTTTTACCAAAGGAGCCGGCTAAGGACGCCGTGAAGTGTGTGAGGTGCCCAGCTAAGGTTTGCTCTTAACAAGCAGGGAGAGAACGTTGAATTCCCAGCGCGGGGTTTTTATTACCAAAGGTGCTGCAAAAACAAGCCTAAAAGACTCTTTTGAGAATGATTTAATTAAACAAAAGCCTAAGATAAAGGTCTAAAACACCACTTTTAAATCTTGTTAAGAAGCACTTCATTTTGAAAATCATGCGTGAAGTAATGAGGAAATGATATCATAAAAATGCGTACTTACGTCAATATTTTACCTTGCAACCTTTCTTGAAGCAGCTGTCAGAGGCGAGGTTGATCATCGTGGGATAGTCCTCTTTGGCAGTCAAAAGGATTGGCAGCAAAGGATTGAAAGTGGCTTAACAAGAAGGAGTGGTGCCAAGACCAGACTCAGACGAATAAGGAAAAAAGGAAGAGAGGCGAGGGCTAGAACTCCCTCACTAAGGTGTGGAGACCCTGATCACATGAAAGGTCTACAGAAGAAGCGGAGAATTAGAAGGAGGAGTGAGGACTAAAGCCTCGAAAGCAGTGGGAGAAAGGGCAGATGCCCAAGGTAGTGGATGTGGGAGAAGTTGGGTCGGACCCAGGATTAGGAGGAATTAGAAGAAGAAATTGGTAGATGGAAAGAGGCGGATCTGGTGGGTCCGGAGGCAGTGGAGGTGAATCATGATAGGAGGAAAAATCAGGAGGCTCCGGAGGGATAAAATATCGAGGGACGTGGTGCCCTGGGAAGAAATATGCAAAAATATGGTGAGAAAGGAGGAAGAAAATGAAGGATGTGATGTCCCTGAGGAGCAGGAAGATGAATCGGAAGAAAGATGGAGGGTCCGGAGGTTCCGGAGGGATGAAATCAGAAGGGACGCGGTGCCCGGGGAAGAGTGGATGAAAAGGATCAGGAGGGTCCGGAGGTTCCGGAGGAATAAGATGGAAAAGGGCGCGATGCCTGAGGGGAAAGTCCGGAGGTTCCGGAGGAATGGAATCAGGAAGGGCGTCGTGCCCTAAGAAAAGGGATGAGACACCTGGAGGTTCCAGGGAAATAATAGCAAAGGGGACGCGATGCCCCGGAGGAAGAGAAAGATCTGGAGGTTCCAGAGGAATGAGATGGAAAGGGGCGCGATGCCCAAGGAGGAGGGAAATAGAATCCGGAGGTTCCGGAGGATTAAGATGGAAAGGGGCGCGATGCCCGAGGGGAAAG
This sequence comes from Amorphophallus konjac, assembly GCA_022559845.1. NCBI lineage: Eukaryota > Viridiplantae > Streptophyta > Magnoliopsida > Alismatales > Araceae > Amorphophallus > Amorphophallus konjac. Next base: position 257,213,100 of record CM040128.1, read on the forward strand.
TCCGGAGGTTCCGGAAGAATAAGGTGAAAAGGGGCGCGATGCCCTGGGAAAAGGTCCGGAGGTTCCGGAGGAATAGAATCAGAAAGGGTGTGATGCCCAAAGAGGAGGGATAAAATCCCTGGAGGTTCCAGGGAGATAGCAGGAAAGGGGGAGCGATCCCCCAAGGAGAGTGAATTAAAGAAAGATGAAAATGAATAAGGTGAGGAATGCGGAATATCCGGGGGTGCCGGAAGGCGGGGAAGATATGGGTTTGGAAACCCGGGAATCAGGAGGTGCAATTGTATGCAAATGTAATGCAATGGATGCAATGAATAGAATGAATGGATGAAAGAAAAATGCATGGGATGCAAAGAATATGAGGAATATGAAGGGCGAGAGGGCGAGATCCTCCTCTTTCCCTTTGGAGTGGCCCATGAAGAGAATGTGATGGATAAAAACATGGATGGAGTTGAATGGAAGGTGGATAAAACAGTGGAAGGCCCCGTAGCGCCAAGATAACTGCCCCTCCACGGCAGCGAAAACGTATAACCAATTGGCCCAATGAAAGAAGCTTTAACAATAAATGACAACCCCTTTGGAAGGCAAAGATCAACAATGTAAGGGAGTTGGAAAGTTGATACAGGAAGCATTGCCATGCCCATTGATTTGAACGGAATAGGAATTTGCCCTTTGTATGGAAGAATGGGTTTAAGATTTGAAAACTGGAGCGAGGGGTGCCCTGCCCTGCCCTTCGATGGCATCAACGCTTGGCATTCTTCTCTGGCGAACAGCAGCGACTTAGCCTCTTCGACCGTGCTTGGAACAATAATCCGGATTGGCATCCGGTAAATAAATTCTTGCGTCTTGAATAGCACGGCAGCGGCCAAATTCTTCTTTCGCGGCTCTTGATCATCCTTGGCACAAGTACTTGTAGTAACGCTCCCCTTCCGAGTAGTAAAGGGAGGTGAGGCGGAGGCGGAAGGCTTCGTGGATGGTGGAGGTATAATGGAAAATGTTGGCAAATGGGTGAGTGGAAGCGGAGGTTCAAACACGTCGAGTTTCTCCCTTTGCTCGGAAGCAGTCAGGGTTGGCTCGAGTGCAAAAAGTGGTGGACCCTGCTCAGGATTAACCATGGGTAAAGGTGAAGGGTTATATGGAGGAATAGGGGTGGTTGGCTGAGGTGGTGGTAATGGGAGGTTATTTGGGGAAGGTTCGATGATAGGCTCGGTGGAGGCTGGTGTTGTGGAGGTTAATGGCTTAGTGGGTGGAGGTGTAATTGGTGGGGGTTTAATTGGTGAAGGTTTAATTGGGGGAGGTTTGGTGCGGAGAAAACGCCGAACAGGGCGAACGGTGTTAGGAGGAGGAGACTCAAGATGCGCCGGTGCGGGTGATTGGAGTATCGACCCATCGTCGTAACACCAAGAAGTCTCGGAAATAGGGGGTGAATTGGGGACGGTGGCTTCATCCTGAGCAGGGGGTTCATCAAATGATAATGGGGGAAGTGGGAAGCGAAGGAAACTCGGAAGGGGTGCCTGCGGAGCTTCATCGTCATATACCGGCTCAAATTCTTCAATTGCCGGTTCTTCATCATCAAATTCAAGTGGACACCGTAGTGGAGGCGTATATGTGGATGGAGGAATGTAATGATGTTGCGTATGTGGAGGTGGAAGGCCATATGAATGAAGTGTGCGGATGGGTGGAGGGCGGACGATGTCCACTTGATCATTGACATCTGCCGGCTCTTGCTTGCTTGAGCTGCCAATACCATAATCATCTCTCCTATCCTTCCATTCTTTCTCCATCTTAGTAATATTGTCCAAAGCGGCATGGAGAGGATTGACCGGAGTAGGAGGAGCCGTGACCCTTCTTAATTGTTCCTCCATCAAAGTGATTTTGTCAAGAAGGGTTTGTTGGAGGGGTGTAACTTGAGCAACCAAGGGTTGGCAGGGCCTCGAAGGAGGGGTGGCATAAAAAGGCCGTGGAGGGGAGTTAACGGGATGACCCGCAGAAGAACCCGGATGGGCCGGATTGCAAGAAATGAATGGGCCTCGGGGCCGTGATGGAGGAGGAATAGAAGGAGGCGGGTGTCGGACCACCCGGGGAGGAATGTGAAAAGAAGAGGATGGGTAATGGGCTACCCGATTAGGATTGTGAATAGAAGAGGGAGGTGGGTGATGGGCCACCCGTGTAGGGTTGGAAGGAGGAAGGGATGAAGGAGATGCACCCTCAACGGCGGCCTTAAGGGCTTGGATCTGTTGAGGGGTGAGATGATCTAATGCATGCAAAATTCGGGAGACCTTCTCATCGGGAGGAGACGGTCCCGGAGGAGTAGTAGCTCGAAATTGAGTAGGGGGACCATGAGAATGGACACTGCCCGCGGGCCGGGTAACACCATAAGAAGGAGGACGTGGTCCCTTGAAAGTATGGTGAGAATTTTGATGAACATGTTGAAATTGAGGGGAATAAGATGTGCACGGTTGTTCATCCTCATGAATTGAATTAAACATGTTGTTTTGTTTATGGTAAGCCATTATGCAATCAAAGTTCACAATAATTTGCAAAGAAGCACACAAGTTGGAATGGTTACCGTTGATCTTAATTTGTTTGAACCTTGATGAATTAATGAATTTTAACAAAGTCTGGTGTGATTCACACAAGGGAGGATCCTAGTTTCAATATGGTTCACTTCAATGCCAACTAGGAACACTCTCTCACCGTGTATAGGCCAACTAACTCGGGACTTCAAAAGGGTACAACCTGCCCGGCGTCCGTGAGGGAATCCACGGGTGCGGGGACTTATGGAGGCTTGGTTTAGGAACTTCCAATCCAAAGAGACGGAATGCTCAATGGAGGGTCCTTCCTTCACCAAGGGGGTGTGTGGAATCCTAATGTAGAGAGAGGAGGTCTCTCAAACCAAATGCAAGGATGAATGCAACGCTATAGAAGAAAAATCTAAACTAGCACAATAAAAGGAAAATAGATGAAAGAAGTGAATATACAACAGGAAGTATACAATAATGCAACCATAGAAGATGGCAATCAGAACCCCGACAGAGGATGTAGGTGAATATATCCTCTGGTGATTATCGCGCTATATGTCCACAGCGCGATCTACAGAAGGCGCTATGGATACATAGCGCGATACTTGACAGTGGGGAAGGGCTCAAAATCCAATAAACACACACACTGATGTACTGATAAGCAGGCAACAAGAAGAATGCACGTGGTAGCACAAAGTGTCCCACCGTGATCGCCAATTTGTAGATTCTAAATTTATGATTAACCCCCAAATTGATAAAAGATGATGATTTTGTTTTAAAACAAGATATCGCACTCAATTAATGATGAAAAAGGGGGAAAATCATATGCAACAATTAAGATCCGTGATCGCCACTGAAGCCAGAGACATGCCAAACAATAAGAGATTAGGATGGGGCATGTTACATACCTCAGAAATCCATAAAGGGGAGCCGTGGGCCTGGAGATTAACGCGCTATATCGTCCTAGCGCGTTCTCCAGGTCGCGCTAGCTTCGTATAGCGCGATATCAGACAGGTAGCGGGATTTATTTGGATTCGTTCCTTCCTTGCTCCAAGGCCGGCCAAGGTGCAAGGGCTCCACGTATCAATCTTCTAGTGCCTGCAAACAATCATAAACAATAAATAGAAAGCCCATTAGATCGAGACTCGAGTAGAATCTGCCCTTATTCTTAATCAAAAGCATGTAAAAAGGGGGCTCGATTACCTGGGGGTTTGGTGGTTTTTAAACCCCTATGGATGGGCAAAAGATAGGTGTGGTGTGTGTGAATGCATGTATTTTGTAAAAGGAGTGTTTTGAAATCAGGATGCAATGCTATGCAAAGATTAAAAATCCGGAGGGGAAAAGAAAGATGAAAGAGGAAGAACACAAGGAAAAGCCCTAAATACTCCCTTGAACGTGCGAGGAGCGAGGATTTATTGATTGTGCACGAAGTATTTCCTCCTCCTCGTCAATAACTCGAGTTGCATCCCCTCAAACGACGGCCAAAGGGATGAATTTATAGGAAAGAGGTCGAACATTAACCCTAGGTCGGAGTTGATTCAATCCCAAGATTTGGAGGCTTCAAATGAGGTAATCCTGCCGATTAAGGAGGGGGAAAGGTTCCTGCTAGGTTTAGAAACCTTCCTGGATAAGAAACACAGTCAGCAACTTACCAGATAAGGACCCTGGATCGAAATAAGGGAGGTCCGGTTTGGAAGGGAACTCTGCCTGATAAGGCGCTATACTTCAATAGCGCGGTAATGAAGAACGCGCTATGAAGATATAGCGCGACAACTAAAGACCCATGAAATGATTTAAAAGAAAAAGAAATATCATTTGGGCAGCCTTTCAATCAAATGTTGAGTGAGAATAACATCCAAGGTGGATGCTACAATGATCAAATGTCAAGAAATAACAGCTGCTCAAACGATAGATCCACAACATGCTATGAACAAGACAACAATAAGAGTGGATAGCGCGGGAATGCCAAACTCGAGATCCAAGGTATGGAATTGTAATGTTGGGCCAAGAAGAGGGAGAAATCCCAAGAAATCAACCAATTAAGGATCAATTGGGGCATTAACTAGGAGAACAAAGAAAATGCTCAATTATCGGCCAAAATTGGGTGTCTACAACGGCCTCCTCCCCCACCCCCACCTCCGGCCACATCCAGCGGTCGACGCCCCTCCTTCCCCACCCCCGATCATTTAAAAAAAAAATTTCACCTACCTACCTCCGATCCCCGCCCTGAGTCGCCCAAAGCCGCCGGCCGCCGCTCTGATCGCCGTTCGCCGCCGCTGCACTGCCGCTCGCCGGTGGGAGGGATGGAGGGAGCCTCCCCCTTCGGCCCGTTAAATGGGCGAACCGCCCCGACCCGCCCGTACCGAGCCGGGTCCTGCCTCGCACCAGAGCGGTACGTGGCGGGACGCACGGGACCTTGCGGTCCAGTGCGTCCCGTCCACGACCCCCAGCCCGTGCGACCCGGTGCCCGCCTGGGTCGGGTCGGGTCGTGCGGGTCGGTGCGGGTCGGGGCGGGACGGCAAACCCTGCTCTACATGTCCTTTTGTAACTTGTAATCTCCCTTTCTTTTAAAGATATTTATATCCACAAAAATATAGCCTTATAATACTCGGTCATATATTGATATTTTTAAAGATTATATATTTTATTTTACGCCTCCGATGTATGACTACTGTATCGGAAAATCAGTTTGATTTTATGCCAAATAGATCTACTACAGAAGCTATTTTCTTACTACGGCAGCTAATGGAGAAGTATAGAGAGATGAGAAAAAATTTGTATATAGTTTTTCTTGATTTAGAGAAGGCGTACGATCGAGTATCGAGAGAATTGATTTGGTGGATATTAAGAAAGAAAGGAATCTCTCAAGAATATGTTGATTTGATTAAGGATATGTACGACGGCGCTATTACTAGTGTTCGAACTATTGCTGGGGAGACTGGTGAATTTCCCGTTTCTATAGGTTTGCATCAAGGTTCTGCACTAAGTCCGTATCTCTTTGCCTTAATTATGGATGAAGTAACTAAACAATTGCATGAGGATATCCCTTGGTGTATGCTTTTTGCAGATGATATTGTTTTAATTGATGAGAGTATTGATGCTCTAAATGCTAAGTTAGAGCGTTGGAGACTTGTCTTGGAGTCTAAAGGTTTTAAAATTAGTAGGAGTAAGTCAGAGTTTATACACTGTAATTTTAGTAATGGGAGAGTGGTTTAGGAAGACATGGTTCTAATTGATGGACATAACATTCAGAAGAGTAGTAGCTTTCGATACTTAGGATCTATCATACAAGAGAATGGGGAGATTTATGATGAAGTTACACATAGGATTAAGGCAGGCTGGTTAAGATGGAGAAGTGCATCAGGTGTCCTTTGTGATCGTCGTATGTCTGTGAAACTCAAAGGGAGGTTTTATAGAACGGCTGTGAGACCTGCTTTGTTATATGGTACCGAGTGTTGGGCAGTACGAAAGGAACACATCCATAAAATATGTGTAGCAGAGATGAGGATGTTGAGATGGATGTGTGGCAAGACTAAGAAAGACAAGATTAGGAATGAGCGTATCCGTAAGGACTTAGGGATAGCTCCAATTGATAGTAAAATGAGAGAAAATAGACTCAAGTGGTTTAGACATGTGTGTCGTCGCCCTAACTCAGCGCCGGTTAAAAGATGTGACCAAATCTTAGTGGATGCTAGTAAAAGAGCTCGGGGAAAGCCTAAAATGAGATGGTGCGATGTTATTAGGAAGGACATTAGTTTCTTGGGTTTAAATACGAATATTGCACTTGATAGAAATCTTTGGCAGAACATGATTCATGTAGCCGACCCCAATTAATTAGGATAAGGCTCTGATGATGATGATATATTTTATTTTATAATAAAATAAATTTAATACATCAAATGAGATCCCATGTTACAAGACTCAAGATTTTTTATTTTTTTTTTATTTTTCTTTAGAGATTGAAACGAAACCCAAATATTTTTTTTGCCGGAACACACACCAACTACCCAAATGAACTAAAGAATTATTTAAATAATTATATATATATATATATATATATATATATATATATATATATATATATATATATCAAAGTTTCTGTTGATACGGCCATTCCAAAGTCAGTCTCCATCGTCTTGTCACGTTCCTAACTGATGTAGGCACTAGGCAGAATGAGTTTGAGACCGACTTATTTGGAGTAATTTGGATATTTTGTAAATTTAGTTAATTTTAAGCTGAGTTTATTAGATCTCTCACACTGTGGATTACCGTCCGTAAGTACAAATATAATTCTACACTTAGTGTTGTACAATATAGTTGTTAATATTAACGTACATGAAAAAGAGAGTAATTATGTAATCATACATGGGTTGTTTTTATTGTAAAGTTTCTTCTAGAGGATATGACAATGAATTTTTTGCGCATATACTTATTTTCTTATTAATCTAAATTTATATTTGTATATATACCTTTTGTATTCTTGTTCTTTTAAATTATTTACGCATATATTCATATTAGCATTGACTGTTGTCAATAGCTAGATCGGAAACAGGTCAGTGGTTCCATGTCCTCCCACATTGTTATGTGGAGAGGTTGTGTATATGATTGTATAATTTTAAGTTATATGTTAGTTGTAAAAAGATAATATATCTATAAATGACCATACAAGTGTCATCAAGATGGGTAGAGTAGAATTAATTGTTATTGAAAGAAATGGAGTAGTTTACTGAGGTGAATACTGGGACATCAAAGATGACGGCTTCTCTCTTTCAGGCTCTTCAACCCTTGTCTCCACTGCCCGAGGAAGGAGTGCAGAGAAGAGACAGAGACAGAGAGAGGAGACGAGGAATAAAAGGAGGTGACCACCCATGGGAGGAGATCTGCAAAATCATATGAAAGAGAGAATTTTTCTACACTTGAATATATTTTCTCATGTTCTACCTCCTTATTTTGAGAGATGCCTTGGGTTTTGTTACGTATGCTTCAAACACTTGTCCTTTTTAGAAGGGAAACTAGTTACATTGCATCAATAATGGTGAAGAACGAAGCCTGAGAAAGAGGGAGGGGGCTCGGATACTGTAACGTCCCAGGTTTTTCGGATTAATTATCGGATCAGGATCCGTGGGTTTTGGATTACTTTTGTTGGTCTCGTATTGACTTTTGTGGTTCACGCGTGTTTTTACCTGTCGGACCTCAGAACCCCGTGTAGGGTGAACTGTTGCATTCTCCGACTCCGAGACGTTATCACTGCGTTGTGTGTTTTCTGAAGATCGTGGGAAGTATTTTTCCTATTTTTGATATTTTCTGAAAATTTTGGATTTTCTATATGTTAACCCATTTTCCTCTCTCTCCTCTCATTTCTCTCTTCTCTCCCTCTCTCTTCTCACGCTCTCTCCTCTCTCCCTCTCTTCACCGGCGGCCGACGGAGGTGGACGGGGGCGAGACGGCGAGGTTCGTGGGGCGTGGAGCGGCGAGGATCGAGGTGGAGGCGCGACATTCGTCATTCGTGAGCTCAGGATGTCGACGGTGGTTCGCGGGGCGTTTCACGACGGAACGACGATCTCGGCACGTCAAATCTTCGGTGGAGGTAGGGGGATGGTTCCCTAACAGGCGTACTTCATTTCTCGCGAGTTTTATAGGCCGTGGTGAGTCGAGCGGGCTTATTTTCACATTTTGGGAAAAATGCATATTTTTGGGGTGTTAGCCGGATTTAGAGTTTTGATCACGTTTTTGGGGTATAAACGGTTCCTCTCGGTGCTAGAGAGGTTGGGGAATGATTTTCCCATGTTTTTCCCGTCACCTGGGGGTGATTGGGGAGTGGAATGGGTTTTTCCCGCGGTTTCACCGTTTTCGGGCGCGGACTGAGAACGCGCTCGACGCTGAGGTCGCGTTCTTCAAGAAGGCGCCGTATCGCGATGCCGCGTTCATCGGGGAAGATGAACAGTAAGGTGGTTAGGGTCACGCTCCGTTGACCAGGTGCGTCAACGGTCAACACCATGTCACGCCTGGGGTAACAGGCGCGTTAACCGTGGATCGCGGTAGTCGTTCCCGCCACGTTCATTGGGAACGCGCTCGAGCCTTGCGCCGCGTTCATTAACGTGCCCTGAGGGGTGTGCGCATTAATGAAGGTGACATGTTTTGTGGGCCAGAGTGGGGGAGAGCCATCGGGCGTGCTTCCCTTGGCCCGTGTGAGTCCTAGACACCCTTTAGGTTCCGTAACCATGTTTTTGGGTGTCCTGAGATATCGTGTTATCTCGATTAAAGTGTCCATGGGTTTGATGAGTCCGGGTGACACCACGTGTTCCGGGCTTCCGTGTTCTTGCTAGATTGAGTCGCCGTGAGTCGACATGAGTGCGGTGGCCTTCCTCGCACGGTGTGATTTTCTTCAGAAGGTGGTTTTTGAGTGGGCCATGCTTATGTCCTTGGACTGCGAGTCCAATCAACCAGCTTGGGACTGGACGTTTCCCGTGTGTCCCTTGGATGAGGGAGTAACTCGGCGGCTTGTGGGCTACCTTCGGAACCGTGTTACCGTGGTTTTAGACCTAGGGATAGGCTAGATTGATGACGTGAAGCTATCCTTGTACGACGGTCTTGACCCGAGTCGTGTGACTCAAGGACGGTTGGGTTCATTAGGTCTAGTGGACCATCCAGAGTCTGGTGGCGTCGTGCCGCCTATTACACCGTGTTACTCGCGATGGGTGCGTGTGTGGCTTTCCGTGTTCACGTTGAGTGACCTGCCACTAGACGTAGCTTTCCTGCGCACGTGTGTGCGAACCCACTTGAAAGTAGTGAAGAGTGTGACCTGAGACAGACGATTTTTAGGCTGGTTACCGTAGGGCCCCCACGCGCAGCCGAGTCCGGGCTTCGGGGGAAGAACCAGCTAAAGGATCTGACATAGGGCGCATGGTCTGTGTGTGCACACTTAGTTGGGGCCGTCGGACCCGCGCTGACAAGCGCGACCCCAGCTTGTCCTTATTTGGTGTTCCTGGTTACTAGTACGGTGTCTTAGTCTCTACCTTGTGTTGACACCCATTTTTAGCCCGTAAGTTGCATCATTTCTCTTATTCATCATTTTTGATGTCCCGAATTACCCATTATTTTGGAGCCTTCCTTGGATGAATTTCGAGTCCATTTTATTATTCCTTAGCTTTTGAGTCTTAGAGATCATGATTTCTTAGAGCTCTAGAGCTTATCTTATCAACTTTCGGCCTTCCAAATTGACTTACGGCCCATTTTGGTCGACTTTCCTTCAAGCATTCGGCCCCTTTCATTGTGCAGTTTTAAAAATGGTCATTTTCATCCCCTTTTCTTCCTCTATTCAAAAAGTGCCCTTCACCAAAGTTGTTCATCTTTCAAAGGTCTACAATTTCTTTTTCTACGCCATTGGCCAGTTCTCCACCGATTTCAAGTTATTCATATTTTTCCGACGTACTATGTTGTTCACCTACGTCCTAGAATTCTTTCTCTCTGTTCTCGCCCTATTTTCTCCCTCTTCCACTCATTTTATCATCTTGCTTTCTTCATAAATATTGTTTATCTTTTAGTTATCTACAATTTCTTCTTATACCACTTTCTCTAATTCTGCACTGTTTTTGAGATATGATCCAATTTATAAAATTACGCAAAGTCTACCCAGAATTTTTCCTCTAGCAGCCTAGTGGTCATTTGCTAGACCGCTAGGCCTTCAAAAACGGTCATTCACTAGACCGTTTTCCAGAAACTTGTCCAAAATCGTCCCGTTTCACCCATGGAGCCTTGCGGTCACCCCCTAGACCGTTTGCCATCCCCTTGCGGCCCTGCGATAGACCGCTAGGCCAGTTTAAGAGTCCAACCTGCGCTGGACTCTATCCTGAAAACCGGTTCGCCGTGGCCCTCTTCAAAAGGTCATAACTTCTGGAATACTCATCCAAATTGATCCTCGTTTATTCCTATCTCTTACCCTTTGTATTATCTCGAGTTTGATCCATAGAGTTTGAATTTTTATTGGCTATATCTCTCAGAATCTTGGTCGAATGTTCTAGATATACAAGTCAAACTCTATTTTTCTATGCGACGGGCCTACCTTCCAAGAGCCATATCTTCTAGAATACTCCTCCAAATCGAGTCCCGTTTGTTTCTATCTCTTGTCCTTAGTATTATCTCGAGTTTGATCTATAGAACTCGATTTATCTTGGACTATATCTCCAGGAATTGTGAGAGGAAGTTGGGGTTTTTTTCTGAAAACTCTATATAAACTGCTCGGTTCACAGTGGCGACGGGGGGCTCTTCTTCAACTCGGGGCGAAGCCATGCTGCACCGCTGACTCAATCCTTCAACCCTGACTTGAAGAGGAAAGTATTGACTTTCCATTGCATCATTTTGGGCTTAATTTTGTGGTCTATATTCTTAGTTCTCCTCTCCCCAAAATCACATATCATCACAAAACACTATTTTTTCTGTTGCACGTGCATTTTTCCCCGTTTTGCATGCACATTTTCCCGCAGTTGTGATGCGTGATTTTCTCATATCTTTGTTTCATTCTCATCACAACAGACACACATATTATTTCCATCCTTCCACAGGGGTTAAAAACCCTCCCCCAGTACGTTCTCCCCCTTTTATTCATGCTATTTTATCATTGCGAGATTAATACTACACTTCATGATCTAATGGATTTTTCTCTTGTGTTTGGCTTTATTTTGTAGAAGAGCATTGTATGAACGTGAGGCCCTCTTCTTCTAGCCGGCTGGAAGACGAGGAGAGTTGAATCCACATTGCTCCCACACCCCGTTGTCAAGCGCGATCAACTCTTCAAGTTCCAAGGTACACAGCGCCATCCCTTGATCTCTTCATCCTTTCGGCGTTGTTGGAACCTTGGTGGCAATCACGGTATGCCTTTCTCATCCTTTCATTTCCCTTTTCATTGATTCACATGTTTATGCATGTTTTAGTTTGAAGGGGGGCGGGGTAGATTAATCTATCTACAATTTTTTTGGCGATCACGGTGGGACACCAATGCCCATCACACTTATTTTCATGCTCTTTTGTAAGTTGGATGTGTGCATGTTCATGTTTGGGTAGTATTTCTTACATTCTCCCACTGTTTTGGGTGTTTTAAGGCCTCTGGTGGCCTAGAGGTCTTCTGGTAGACCGCAAGGGGGAAATAAACGGTCATCTGGTGGACCGTTTACGGATTTTAGTTGTTCTGCGTGCATGCTCACGAGGCCCTGTTCGTCGAGACGTAACTTTTGATCCCGGTGTCCGATTGTGCTAATTTTTCTTCCATTGGATAGCCCTTTGTATTGTCTTTCCATCCATATACTATTTGTACTATTTGGGTTACATTTGCATAGTCTAATATTGTCTACCTTTTTGAATTTTCTGCATAAGTTCTGCAGGCAGGCTCAGGGATAGGTTCATAGGTATGACTTTGATTGATGATTTGACTGCCTTCCCGACATTTGATTGCACTGATTTTTGTTCCATTGGATAGTACTTTGTATTATCTTTCCATCCATAGCTTATTTGCATCATTTGGGTCTCATTTTCTTAGTTAAAAATTGTCATCATTTTAGCAATTTGTGCATAAAATCGGCATGCAGTCTGCGCACAGGCTCACGGGGGCAACTTTGCTTAGTGATTTGATTGACCTCCCAGGGTCGGATTGCTCTATTCTTAGACCCATTATGTAGACCTTTGTATTAGCTCTCCATTCATATACTATTTGCATCATTTTAGTCACATTTACATAGTCAAATCTTGTCATCATTTTAGCATTTTGTGCATAAAATCTGCATGTGGTCAGCACACAGGTTCACGGAGGTAACTTTCTTGGATGATTTAATTGACCTCCCGAGGTCAGATTGCTTTGTTCTTTGGCTCATTGTGTATACCTTTGTATTGTCTTTCCATCCATATCTTATTTGCATTATTTGGGTCACTTTTGCATAGTCAAATCTTATCTCCATTTTAGCATTTTGTGCATAAAATCTGCATGCAGGTTCAGGGGCAGACTCAGAGGTACGTTTTGCATTGATCATTTCTTTGCCTTCCAAGTTCCAATTGTGTTGTTTCCTCATCCCGCCTTGTTGTCCTTCGTGTTATCTTGGTTTTCATATATTATTTGCACTCATATCATTATGTTTGCATAGGTAAATCTTGCTTTCATTTTTCACTTTTATACTAGATTATTTTACATGCACTCCGGTGCACGTAGGGCCATGCATTGCATATCATAGTTGTATTCCTACCTTGGTAAGTGATCATCTCACCTCCATATTCCTTGGGGTCGACTAGGTGATCTTATCTGGGACCTCCATAAGTCCCCGCGAGCCGTGGATTCCCACACAGACGCTGGGCCGATTGTACCTTTCCATCCCTTTGGCTTGCATTTACATACGTGTGAGAGAATTAACCTTAGTCAACCCAAAGTTTGGACCTTATTCCCATAGGATTCCTATCTTGAGCAAATTATTCTTAACTCAAATCATTAAAAGGTCTATTAAAACCCCTAAAATATTTTCCATCATATCAACTTGTTTGACTTGGGTGAAAACTCTCATATTGCATTGATTGTGTTGTTTGGACTTGTCTAGGCCCATTAGTGGTGTTTTGTGTTGCTTCACATATTCTTTGTTGTTAGGCCCATTTAGCTTAGCCCATTTTGTGTGTCCATTGTCCAGTCCCATTCTCCCTTGGTCTTTGTATTAGTGGGTCAGTCCCCTCTTGTCCTCAAGCCCATTAAGCCATTGCTTCCCCACTTGTATTGTCCTTGATATCCTTGTATTAAGTCTCCATTTGCCCTCATGGAGCATCGTTCCAACCCCTTGTATCATTCTTCTTCTTAATCTCATTCCTATTCCCGTGTGGAATCCTCTTCCCACACGGGCCCATCTTCCCGTGGTACTTCTGATCCATCCGAGGAACATGCTAATCTCATGGCCCACTTATCAAGCCTTGTTCGCCAAATGGACCCAGCCTAGGCCCAACGTCTTATTACATCTCATCTTCATGGGCCTCCTTCTCTTAATGGGCCTTCTTCTCTCATTAATGGGCCTCATCATCTTAATGGGCCCTGAGGAGGGTAAATCTTATTTGACCCAGAAACGGCCTAAGCGCAAGCGGCCCATTAAGATTTGGACGCGCTAAGCCCAAGCATACACGCTCAACCCAATAGAGCATCTAATTCCACGACATCGATAAGGCCGGCCCAAGCGCAGTTCTTGTCGGAGGACACTCCGACGACCGACCGTTGCCCCCACGACGTCGGCCTTGACCCCGTAACGAGCGAGCACGTGCCATGAGTGCCGTAAGACTCGTCCAGGGACCGGCCGACGCCGGAGGTATCGCCCTCCAACAGGAAACTCCCGCCAACATAGCGGAGGAACGTTACTCTACTAAACGGACCCTTCCATATCAAGGGATGAGGCCCTCGCTCCAGGACAACCCATATAAAAGGGACATTGTAACGACCCGAGAATCCGATTACCGGGAAGGCCCGATAACCCGAGACTCGCACCGCCGCCCACGAGCCGGGAGGGCTCGGAAGGGCTAAAAGGAGTGTGGAGGCACAAAGAAATAGGAAATAAAGCAGGACAACCAACAACAACAGGCTGAAAGAAAGAACAGCAACGGCTACAACAGAGTCCAGTCCAACCGAAAGTACAGTCTAAAGCAGTAAAACGTACCACGTGCCAAGTGAACACTCGGCCCGGCAAGCTGGCAACAGAGAACCTCCGCTCCGCACCCTCGAACTACGAGGAAGAACCGCCACACCTGAAAAGCAGGGAATGAGTCTCCAAAACAGAGACTCAGCAGGGATCCCGCGGAACCCCAACCGGAAACAACGGCGGTAGCGGAAAGGAGAGCTACAACTACAGCAGGAACAGCAAACCGGTGGCCGGTCAAAAACTCGGCACTACAGCTACTCCTACTGCACCGGAAGGTACACCTCGGTCATGCAGACGAAGCTACCGAACCACACTAGTACCACCTACCGAAGCAAGAACACACGGCAACCACGCCGTAGAGGCCTGTCCCTCGGACACAGCCGACCTGGACACGCTGTCCAAGGTGCGACCCCGACCATCCGATCGCGGGTACCGCACAACAAGACCCAACCTCGGTAAAGCCACTAGCATTAGACCCTTGGCGCGAAAACCAACACACGCGCCACGGCGAAACAACCGAACTCAACGGTCAACACGACCGAAAACCCGAAGGTAGAAATCACGGAAACTGATAGTCTGTCACTCCGTACTCGACAGGAGTACCACCCACTAGAAGCACAGCCGGTAGCGTCCCCTGACGTCTTACACCGCACCGCAAGTGAACTGCCTGACGTGGTAGCTCCTACCCGAGGCACGAACACCGTACAAGTAACCACAAACAAGTGACTAGCTGGGGTCACGTCCGTCGACGTGGGTCCAACCGCCCCCAACCACGTGTGCACACACAGACCACGCGTCCCTGGTCTGGTCCTCTGACCGGTTTTCCCCTCAGCCGGACTCTGGCTGCAAGACGTGGGGCCCGACGGCAACCGGTCCACAAACCGCCTCTAAGGGTAAGCCCGTACACCACTCCCTGGTGCGACTAGCACACGCGTACTAGTAGGCTACGACTAGTGGAGGGTCACTGAAGGAGTAGACTCTCAAGTCAACGGAAAACAACGTCCGCATCCGACAAAGTACGGGGACCATCCCACGTACTAGCACCGTCGCACGATGACCACAGTCGGAGAAGAAACGGGACTCACAGTCCACAGCCGCGCACACACCCTGCGCGAGAGTCGAGAAAACCCAAGTGACGCTAAGTCACTGGGCTCTGGACAGTCCTCTAGACGCCCTACACCCAACGGTCTTTGAGTCACAAGACTCGGGGTCAAGACCGTTGCACGCAACAGCACAAGGCCGTCAATCTAGTCTAAGCTCTAGGTCTAAAACCACTGTAGCACGAATACCGAGGCAGCTCACGAGCCGCCGAAACCATTCCCTTGGGAAGGGAACTCACAGGACTAAGGCCACACACACGGCCCACGCGGAAAGCACAGAAGCACGATTCCCAAGGCAACTTGCACACCACCAAGCTGTGGCCCAACTCAAGGAAAAGAGGGAAGCCTCCAGCTCCAGACTGGATAACTGGGCTCGCAGCCCAAGGCCTCACACAGGACCCACTCGGGGATCGCTTTTCGGAGAAACCGATGACACACGTCAACACACGGTGACACGAGTCGAGAACTCTACACCCGGGACTCCAACGTACCACGACACCTGGCCCCGACGACGTGCACAACATCCGTCAGGCCACAGGTCGGCACGTGGTTCGAGAACCACACACCCGGGACTCGAATCAGTCAAAACGGAAACACCGGGTTAGACTGGCACATGTGCGGTTCACCCTGGGCCGCTCAAGGGATGTGCGGCTAGGGTACAGCCGCTCAAAAGACATGCGGTCAGGCAGGAGCCGCACAAGGCTCTAATCGGACTAACCCCAAATGGAGGATGGACGGTTAGGGCTGGACCGCCCAAGGGGATGTGCGGCCAAGGATCGTCCGCACAACCTAACCGACCTACTCCAGTGCCGGTCAAAACGGTTTTGACCAAACCGCACAACCCAACCGACACTAAACTGTTGACCAAGGGTCAACTGGGATATGCGGTCAGCTCCTGGCCGCACAAGCCCACGGAAGGACAGACGGCTGGGTACCAACCGTCCATGGGGGAGACATGCGGTTCTCACCTGGCCGCACATCAAATGTGCGGTCTATCGTGCGACCGCACAACCCCAAAACCAAGAGAAAATGAACGGGCCAAAGGCAACCGCCCTCGCGATGGACGGGCCCGGTTCGACCGCCCAACCATCACGGCGGGTAAACCCAGGGGGTCTCCCGATCGTAGCCTTTCCACGCCCCGTTCGTGCCGAAACGAAGGGGATACAACCACAACCACCCTGGCAATCACGTGGACTCCGACCGGAGTCAAAACGACGCACGAATCGCGAGAAACGAGCGATTCTACCGAAGTTACCCAAAAAGGGTTACCGAGCTTCTCGGAGCTCTACCGGTCCAACGGGACCACCAATCGAGACGAAATCAGGGGGAAAAGAACGCTCTCGCCCCAAGGAATCCGTTGACAGTAACCGATCTGGAAACCGTCGCCGTTTCCCGACCGACCCTACGAAACCCACAAAACCACAGTTTCGCTAGAACGGACCCAAACACAGCTGTTTCCGCGCCGAACGACGTGCAATGGCAGGGGAAACGAGCAGAACGCAGTGGTGTTCCGTCACCCTACCTCCACCGAAGAAACCGTGCGCCGAAGCGACTAATCCACGCCGAAAACGCCGTTGAAGCCTCGCCGTTCCACGAACCCACGGCCGAGCTTCCACGCGCCTCCACCGCCTCGATCCTCATCCATCCTCGCCCGCGCCTCGCCCGCGCCGTCCCCGCCTCGCCCGTACTCCGCCCCGTCGGCCGCCGGAGAGAGAGGGAGAGAGGAGAGAGCGTGAGAAGAGAGAGGGAGAGAAATGAGAAATGAGAGGGGAGAGAGAGAAAAGCTATTTATAGGGAAATCCGGAAAATCGGAAAAATCCAGAAAAATAGAAAATCACACCCTCGCGATCCTCGGAACGCACCGATCGCAACGGTACCACTCGCGCCCTGGTGAACGGCCCGGTTCACCCGCAACGAGGTTCCGAAGGGAAAGCCGAAACCCACGCCGGGAATCGGAAAAACACACGCGGAAAAAGCCGCGGAACGCCTCCGGGCCTCCGAAACGACTCCGGATCGCACCGATCCGAACACGAAAGATGTCCGAAACGAAATTTCAGACAAAACAGAGTTGGACAATCCGAGAAACCAGATCCGGAGCCCACGAAAAGGATCCAAAGAATCCGGGGCATTACAGCCCTCCCCCCTTAAAGGAATTTCGTCCTCGAAATTCAGGACCTAACACAAAGTCACAGGGGAAGAACACAGAATCAACTGACACGCTGTCAGGGCCCCCAGCACAGAAAACCTCGATTCTCACGAAAACACGGATCCTGAGGAACACAGCCAGACTCACAATCACACACAACACCTCGCTCCTCGCGCCGAGCACACCGGCCACAGAGCAGGCATATACCAAAGGACACAGTCCGGCATCACCTCAGACAACGCGAGAATCCACCGTGGCGCCGCAGCCACGATCTCGCTCACCGAGGAAACACAACCCTCGACACGAGCAACAGCTACTGATCCACCCCAGGGTCAGCAGACAAAACACACATCAGCTTCACAACCAGCTGACAGGTCGCACACCCTCCTCAAGGGAGCAACCAACACAGAGCCTCCACCAGCTCAAGCAGCCAGCTCAACAGACCGCAACCAGCACATCGGCTCAACACCAAGAAACACCCCACACATGGCAAGCCGAAAGCCGGACACAACACCGTGCCAATTCTCGTCAGAAGACAAACTTCGACAAAGTCCAGATCCCATCCGGAAAGGCACATCGCAGAAACGACCATCAAAGGTCTCGCTGGCACACGGCTCTCGCCACGCTCGAGCCCCAACAACCAGCATCTTCTGTCTCTGAAAAGACCATCCACTGGTCGCCAAATACACGTCAACGGGAAACCTCCACCGGCCCAACAGGCACGATCCAATTCACAGCAGGCCATCCGCTGACTCACACATAGACCGATGCCACATCTCGAGCTACACTCCTCTCGGACTCCGCATCCGAGCTCGATCATCGCGCCAACTCGACCCTCTCGGGGAGCACGACGAAACCAAATGACAGAACATGGCGTCTTCAGTCATCACCCTACGGGACTCAGACTCATAGGGAACCACCCCATGCTAATCACCAAACCAGGGATAACCTTGCGACACCAACGTCCTATCAAGGACCACCAACCGACGCTAATCTCACAGAAGGCCTCCGCCCACAAGCGTCACTCATCCATCTGGTCTCATCACATCCTTCGATCAAAACCAAGTGGACACCCGCCAATCCCGATTCCGCCCTTACCACAGAGCCACGGGACACCACCTGAACAGTGCTCACGGGTCCCTAAGCAATAACCATCTCACCGTCACAATCCGACAAGACCGTAGAACCAACAGACGTTGCTGTGGTCGGTCACCCGGTTAGGCTCACCAGCCACTCACAGCCGCCAACCGGGACCCATAGTCTGCCAGAGACCACATCCTCAAAGCACGATCTCAACCGAGGACACGATTGGGAACACAAGTCGGGCGCCAAGCCACCGACTCTGACCAACACGTCCTCGACCTCCGTCAGGCGACATCCTCAACAACCTTATCCAGGTCCGACACCGACGCCTGACACGGCTTCCATCACAGGAACATGGTACTCATGCGGCGTACTAACCAGCACATTCCCCAACACTCCACCCTGCCAGTGCCAACAACCACAAAACCTCGGGCAACGGCACGGCAACAACACGTTTCACACCAAGGAACCAATCCTCCGATGCTGAACGCGAACTCAGGAATCCACCCGTAGCAACCAACGCTACGATCCTGAACTAGTGGGTCACAAGCCCACCACGCTTCCGCTGCGTACTCAGATCCGCGCACACAGCCGAGAAAGCAAACGCCGCCCAACCAGCGCTCGTCCTTTCGGAACAGCACCGGCACACCCTCACACGACAAGGGAATGGGCACAACTTCTCACAGACAACCACCTTGCCAAGATAAGGAGCACGTCTCGCACGGACTTCATGGCACACAAGGCCAACCAATCCGGGCACACAATGCAAGACGGCAATCCTTAGCCGAACGCAATCTCTCCAACCAAAGGAGAAACCAGCGCACTTTCGACCAACGGAAGAACTCCACGCTCGACCCGACCTCGAACCTCGCGCACGCTGGAAACAGCACCATCCAGCACCAAGGAAAACCATCGCTTCCATCAGGTCAGCGCCTCCGACACACTCGACGAGTGTCACGTCGGACCACCATCACAGCATCTCTCGATGCACCACCGCTGCAATTCCTCGAACTGCAACACGGCATGCCAAGAGCCGCCACACGAGCCATAACCGACAACCGCCGATGCTCACCCTCGAGTCCCGAAACTCGCCGTGGAGCCTTCACATCTCAAGCCAACTCCAGGGCGAACACAACCCATCCACTGACAGAAGCACATGAGCAAAGACTTAACGGGACATCTCTGCCAAATCCTGCCTCGAAATCAGCAGAACGATCAGGACCGACACGTCATTTCTGACGCAACAGAGCACGACAAAACATCAGGCTCGACGAAACAGCAACCCACCGAGAAGATCCTCCGCTCACCCGAGCACACTTCTCGATCAAAACACCTCAGGAGCTGGACAAACCTCAAGCTGGAGTGACCAAAAACCGACAGCAGCTCCCTCAGAGCACGCTCACGGCCACTTAACCAAGAACAGTCCGCACCAGCCACCTGACCACGCTGCAGGTTCCTCGAACGCAGCACCGCGAACTCACGCCTGCCAGCAACCTCTGCCCAACGCAGCACAACCAGGGCCACCACCGATGAGGGAGAAGGCTCTCGACCTCGATCCTTAGACCCCATGTTGGCACGAAAGCCGCGGGCAGCAACCACCTTCACAGCGCCGCACAGCGCACCCAAGCGAGAAACAAGGCGGGAAGCGAACACAAAACCCTAAGCCAGCTGCCGACTGTACTGGACCTTATGGACTCTGATCACTGCAACATTTCGAATTCCTATGCACGCCCACAACCACCGCTCTGATACCAGCTGTAACGACCCGAGAATCCGATTACCGGGAAGGCCCGATAACCCGAGACTCGCACCGCCGCCCACGAGCCGGGAGGGCTCGGAAGGGCTAAAAGGAGTGTGGAGGCACAAAGAAATAGGAAATAAAGCAGGACAACCAACAACAACAGGCTGAAAGAAAGAACAGCAACGGCTACAACAGAGTCCAGTCCAACCGAAAGTACAGTCTAAAGCAGTAAAACGTACCACGTGCCAAGTGAACACTCGGCCCGGCAAGCTGGCAACAGAGAACCTCCGCTCCGCACCCTCGAACTACGAGGAAGAACCGCCACACCTGAAAAGCAGGGAATGAGTCTCCAAAACAGAGACTCAGCAGGGATCCCGCGGAACCCCAACCGGAAACAACGGCGGTAGCGGAAAGGAGAGCTACAACTACAGCAGGAACAGCAAACCGGTGGCCGGTCAAAAACTCGGCACTACAGCTACTCCTACTGCACCGGAAGGTACACCTCGGTCATGCAGACGAAGCTACCGAACCACACTAGTACCACCTACCGAAGCAAGAACACACGGCAACCACGCCGTAGAGGCCTGTCCCTCGGACACAGCCGACCTGGACACGCTGTCCAAGGTGCGACCCCGACCATCCGATCGCGGGTACCGCACAACAAGACCCAACCTCGGTAAAGCCACTAGCATTAGACCCTTGGCGCGAAAACCAACACACGCGCCACGGCGAAACAACCGAACTCAACGGTCAACACGACCGAAAACCCGAAGGTAGAAATCACGGAAACTGATAGTCTGTCACTCCGTACTCGACAGGAGTACCACCCACTAGAAGCACAGCCGGTAGCGTCCCCTGACGTCTTACACCGCACCGCAAGTGAACTGCCTGACGTGGTAGCTCCTACCCGAGGCACGAACACCGTACAAGTAACCACAAACAAGTGACTAGCTGGGGTCACGTCCGTCGACGTGGGTCCAACCGCCCCCAACCACGTGTGCACACACAGACCACGCGTCCCTGGTCTGGTCCTCTGACCGGTTTTCCCCTCAGCCGGACTCTGGCTGCAAGACGTGGGGCCCGACGGCAACCGGTCCACAAACCGCCTCTAAGGGTAAGCCCGTACACCACTCCCTGGTGCGACTAGCACACGCGTACTAGTAGGCTACGACTAGTGGAGGGTCACTGAAGGAGTAGACTCTCAAGTCAACGGAAAACAACGTCCGCATCCGACAAAGTACGGGGACCATCCCACGTACTAGCACCGTCGCACGATGACCACAGTCGGAGAAGAAACGGGACTCACAGTCCACAGCCGCGCACACACCCTGCGCGAGAGTCGAGAAAACCCAAGTGACGCTAAGTCACTGGGCTCTGGACAGTCCTCTAGACGCCCTACACCCAACGGTCTTTGAGTCACAAGACTCGGGGTCAAGACCGTTGCACGCAACAGCACAAGGCCGTCAATCTAGTCCAAGCTCTAGGTCTAAAACCACTGTAGCACGAATACCGAGGCAGCTCACGAGCCGCCGAAACCATTCCCTTGGGAAGGGAACTCACAGGACTAAGGCCACACACACGGCCCACGCGGAAAGCACAGAAGCACGATTCCCAAGGCAACTTGCACACCACCAAGCTGTGGCCCAACTCAAGGAAAAGAGGGAAGCCTCCAGCTCCAGACTGGATAACTGGGCTCGCAGCCCAAGGCCTCACACAGGACCCACTCGGGGATCGCTTTTCGGAGAAACCGATGACACACGTCAACACACGGTGACACGAGTCGAGAACTCTACACCCGGGACTCCAACGTACCACGACACCTGGCCCCGACGACGTGCACAACATCCGTCAGGCCACAGGTCGGCACGTGGTTCGAGAACCACACACCCGGGACTCGAATCAGTCAAAACGGAAACACCGGGTTAGACTGGCACATGTGCGGTTCACCCTGGGCCGCTCAAGGGATGTGCGGCTAGGGTACAGCCGCTCAAAAGACATGCGGTCAGGCAGGAGCCGCACAAGGCTCTAATCGGACTAACCCCAAATGGAGGATGGACGGTTAGGGCTGGACCGCCCAAGGGGATGTGCGGCCAAGGATCGTCCGCACAACCTAACCGACCTACTCCAGTGCCGGTCAAAACGGTTTTGACCAAACCGCACAACCCAACCGACACTAAACTGTTGACCAAGGGTCAACTGGGATATGCGGTCAGCTCCTGGCCGCACAAGCCCACGGAAGGACAGACGGCTGGGTACCAACCGTCCATGGGGGAGACATGCGGTTCTCACCTGGCCGCACATCAAATGTGCGGTCTATCGTGCGACCGCACAACCCCAAAACCAAGAGAAAATGAACGGGCCAAAGGCAACCGCCCTCGCGATGGACGGGCCCGGTTCGACCGCCCAACCATCACGGCGGGTAAACCCAGGGGGTCTCCCGATCGTAGCCTTTCCACGCCCCGTTCGTGCCGAAACGAAGGGGATACAACCACAACCACCCTGGCAATCACGTGGACTCCGACCGGAGTCAAAACGACGCACGAATCGCGAGAAACGAGCGATTCTACCGAAGTTACCCAAAAAGGGTTACCGAGCTTCTCGGAGCTCTACCGGTCCAACGGGACCACCAATCGAGACGAAATCAGGGGGAAAAGAACGCTCTCGCCCCAAGGAATCCGTTGACAGTAACCGATCTGGAAACCGTCGCCGTTTCCCGACCGACCCTACGAAACCCACAAAACCACAGTTTCGCTAGAACGGACCCAAACACAGCTGTTTCCGCGCCGAACGACGTGCAATGGCAGGGGAAACGAGCAGAACGCAGTGGTGTTCCGTCACCCTACCTCCACCGAAGAAACCGTGCGCCGAAGCGACTAATCCACGCCGAAAACGCCGTTGAAGCCTCGCCGTTCCACGAACCCACGGCCGAGCTTCCACGCGCCTCCACCGCCTCGATCCTCATCCATCCTCGCCCGCGCCTCGCCCGCGCCGTCCCCGCCTCGCCCGTACTCCGCCCCGTCGGCCGCCGGAGAGAGAGGGAGAGAGGAGAGAGCGTGAGAAGAGAGAGGGAGAGAAATGAGAAATGAGAGGGGAGAGAGAGAAAAGCTATTTATAGGGAAATCCGGAAAATCGGAAAAATCCAGAAAAATAGAAAATCACACCCTCGCGATCCTCGGAACGCACCGATCGCAACGGTACCACTCGCGCCCTGGTGAACGGCCCGGTTCACCAGCAACGAGGTTCCGAAGGGAAAGCCGAAACCCACGCCGGGAATCGGAAAAACACACGCGGAAAAAGCCGCGGAACGCCTCCGGGCCTCCGAAACGACTCCGGATCGCACCGATCCGAACACGAAAGATGTCCGAAACGAAATTTCAGACAAAACAGAGTTGGACAATCCGAGAAACCAGATCCGGAGCCCACGAAAAGGATCCGAAGAATCCGGGGCATTACAGACATCAACAGAAGAGATGAGCACGGTAGATTCTTCTACTAAACCCTACACTACTATGCAAGAGGAGTTACGGCGGATACTTCTGCCACCAGAGCCCCTACAGAGAAGAGAGCAACTCGACCTGCAACTACGACAGAGAGGCCATCTACTACGTCCAGAGAGCCACTTCCTCCTGCACGGCCTTACCACCCAGCGAGCACTCTTCGAGAGCCCACTGGGAGCGACGAGCACGCGTGCAGAGGATCTACACGCCTCTTGGATCGACGACTACGGCCTCTACTTCTCTCTTACTTTGCTCCTCTCTATTGCTCATTAATCCCTTGCTGACTTAAGCATCGGAGGGTTGTCCCCTAGGGTAACACCCGAGACTCCTTCTGACGCCCTTCTGGTTTCTTGGTGTGTGCAGGCATCCACGGGCGCGAGACGACTTCCCCAACAAATAAATAGAGAAGGTGGTACGTGGCCTAGGACCCATTTTCCTACCGCTACACTTCTTGGCGCCGTCTATGGGAATCATGAGCGAAAGGCTATGGCTCCCCGTGGAAGCCTTTGCAACACCAGCAACTGGGGGAGGGGTTCTAATCAGGGACCCAACTCTCTCTGGAGATCACAGGAAGCTTCCTCTGCTCACCCCCGACAAGAGGTCACCCCGGGTGACCTAGACGAGCTCCGCCAGGAAGTCCGAGCCCTGGCGGAATTTTGCCGAGAGCTCTGGGACCAGAGGCCCCAATACGCCCCACCCAAGCGACAGGAGGGCGAAGGAGGCCAGGCCGGGGAAAATTTCCGACAGGTACAGGAGGTATCCCACGCCTCCCTTGCGAGGACCCGACGGTCCCGCAGTGTGCCCGCGCCCAAGGTACGCAGCCCTCTCCATTCCAACTCAGACATGGACCGCCGGCTCCAGCGGTTCGAAGAGATAGAGGACAAGGTCCGGCACCTAGATGACGTCCTCTTGGCCGCCAAGAATCGCGGCCTCATCGACGACAAACAGGACTTCCACGCTCCCTTCGCCAGGGAAATCATGGAAGCCCCCATCCCGCCAAAGCTTCAGTTACCGTCATTCGCCTCCTACGATGGCACCACCGACCCGGCCGACCACCTGCATGGCTTCGAGTCCCACCTGGTGTTCCACCGGGCCTCTGACACCGTGAAATGTTTGGCGTTCGTTATGACCCTCCGAGAGAACGCCCGAGCATGGTTCGAGTCCCTACCGGCCGGGACGATCTCCTCCTTCCAATAGCTCAAGAAGCTGTTTAAGGAGAACTTCGTGGGCTGTCGAAAGGTAACCAAGTCTGCAGTAACCCTACTCGCTCTCAGCTTGGGGAAGGAAGAGGCACTATGGGACTTTGTCTCATGCTTCCGCACGGAGGCACTCCGGATCCCCCATCTTGACATCGGCATCGCCACCACGGCACTCACCCAGGGGACGCGAGACCACATCCTCTGGCGCACACTCGGAGTCGAAGCCCCAACAACCCTTTCAGATCTCCTCACGCTAGCCCAGAAGCATGCACACTACGAGGAGAACATCGCGGACCTGCGCCGCGAGGCTAGGACCGACCAGCTTGATCGGAAAAGGGCCGCCGACCAACCACGAGAGGGTCGGAGCAAGCGGGAGCGACGCGATGGAGACCACCGCAACCGCTCCGAGAAGGAAAGGGATGGCTATCGCCACTATATACCCCTGACGGCCCCACCCGACCAGATCCTGATGGAGATCCACGAGGAGCCGTTCCTCAAATGGCCATCATGGATGAAGTCAGATCCTAACTCATGGAACAAGAAGAAGTACTGCCAATTCCATTGTGATCATGGCCACGACACTGCCGACTGCATCAACCTGAAGGACGCCTTGACAAGTTCCTCGCCAAGGCTGCTGAAAGACGACAGAAGACGCCTCCCCCGATCGATAATCGGCCCAACAGAAAGGAGATCATGATGATCTCTGGAGGGCCCGCCGCGGGGGAGATAGCGCGAGCAGAAGACGCCGGTACACGACGGCCATCAACACGGCGGACCAAGGCGACGGAACCCCAAGAAAGCTTCCCACCTCAGGCCACCCGGGAGACCCCATAGTATTCTCCGAGGATGACCTCAAAGGCGTCACGATGCCCCATTCTGATGCTTTGGTGGTTTCCGCTACCATCAATCAATGTACTGTGCGCCGCATCTTGGTAGATAATAGAAGTGGACCCGATGTTATCGCGTACGACTGTCTTGTACTCATGGGTGTGGGCGTGTCGCGACTCGCGCCATTGCACACGCCGCTGTATGGATTCTCCGGCACGACTGTCCACACAGAAGGACGTATCTCGCTCCCGATTACGTTCGGGATGGCACCGAAAGAGGTAACCTTCCTCGTCGACTTTACTGTGATCTGTGCAATGATAGGGTACAATGCCATCATCGACCGAGGAATCATCGGCACGCTCCGAGGCGTCCCTTCCTCCTACCACCAGAAGCTTAAGTTCCCCAGCCCTCGTGGGGTGGGGGAAGTCCGAGGTGATCAATGGGAATCCAGAAGATGCTACCTTATCTTTACCCAAGATCGACGTCCCGAAGAAGTGCCTCCCGAGAAGAAGGCGACGACTGAAGATCCGGGTCAGAGCACGAGTGCGCCAACCGAGGATTTGTACCTCATCCAGGCCGGAGACGACCCAAGCAGAACACTAAAGATAGGCGCTACCTTGTCCGAACACGACAAATATGCGTACATGGGTTTCCTCGTGGCCAACCAGGACGTGTTCGCTTGGTCCGAAGATGAACTCCCCGGAATCCCTCCAGAGGTCATCATGCACCAACTAAGGTTGGACCCTACTGTAGACACGGCATTTTAGCATTATGCTGAGCAGATCCCGTATTACACTAAGGTGCCCCAAAGCAGCTCACACGGTTAAGTTAGTTGAGTAATCTCTAATTTAATATGATGATCTCGTCTCACGAAAAGAAAATTGTGGTTTCTTGAATAAAAACTCTTGTTAATGGGCTTGTGACCATTCTTACACAAAATAAAAAAAAATGTTAATGGGCTTGGCCCATTCCTATTCAAAAATAAATAAATAAAATTTTAATTCGCATGGCCCCATCTTTTATTGCCCAACTTATTAACTTCCTCCATTTCTCACGGATCTTGCTCCCTCTCTCAACCCCACACACTTAAACCTCCCACTCCACACCCATCTCTCTCACCAACACACCTGTGAGCCCCCTGACACTCTTCCCTGGATACCAAAAAAAAAAGCACACCTCCCATCTTCCCTCAGACCCCGGCCACTTCTCACCCCATCGTAAGCCCCTCACCACACACACATACCCCCCCTTTGCATGCACCCACGATGCCACCTATCCTCACCCCTCTCCACCCTCCATACCGCCGCGAGCCCCCATAACACCACCGCCACCTTCACCGGCCACCTGCCGACGTCGCCGTCGACCTCCCTCCGCCAACGCCACCGCAGCCACCTCCACTCAACACCACCGTTGTCGCCGTCGACCACCTCCTACACCGCCTAGCCGCCGGTCGTCGTCGCTGTGAGCCGTCCGCCCCACCACCTCCGCCTCCCGACGCCGTCGCCACGAACCACCGCCGGCCACGTCAACACCACCTCCACGCCACCTGCCGCACCACCGCCGCTCACGTCCGTCACCGTGCCCACGACGCCCTCCACGTCAACCACCACGTCATCGGCCACCCTCCAGCTCCCCGCTGCAGACGCGTCCGCCACTCCGGAGCACCTTCTCCGACCGTCGGCCACCTGCCGCTGCACCCTCCAACCGCTGCGAGCCCCATAACGCCACCGCCACCTTCACCGGCCACCCCGTGACCTGCACCACCGCCGCCGTGAGCCTGCTGCCGTCAACCCCTCACCGCCGGCGAACCCTCCGTCACCCTCGTCCTCTCTATCTCCACCGTGGCGAGCCCCCCGTTGTCCCCCCCTCTCTTCCGTTTTCATTCTCTCTCTCACCCCCTTCTCTCTTTCCTCCCCTTGCATCTCACTTCCTCTCTCTCTCTCTCTCCGTCTCTCTCCTCCCCCTGCCGTGTTTCACGCCCCCTCTCCCGTCTCTCTCTCCCTCTCTCTTTCTCTCTTTCTCTCCTCCTCTCTCTCTTTTTCTCTCCCCCTCATCTCTCTTGATCTCTCTTCCTCTCTCCCTCTCGATCTCTCTCACTCCTTTTTTTTATTTTTTCTTGCGTCTCTCTCTCTCTCCCTCCTCCACCATCTCTCTCTCCCCCTGCGTCTCTCCCTTTCTCCCCCCTTACCCGATCTCTCTCTCCTCTCTCTTGCGATCCCCCTCTCATCTCCCTTTCTCTCTC
Source organism: Amorphophallus konjac (assembly GCA_022559845.1). NCBI lineage: Eukaryota > Viridiplantae > Streptophyta > Magnoliopsida > Alismatales > Araceae > Amorphophallus > Amorphophallus konjac. The sequence goes on from CM040128.1 coordinate 257,241,103, forward strand.
ATCCTGCGCTCTCTCTCTCTCTCTCTCTTTCTTGTTTTATTTTATTTTCTCTCCCACTTCTTTCTCTCTCCCCCTCTCACGGTTCCCCCCTCTCTCTCCCAGTTTCTTTCTCATTCTCACGGTTTCCCCCCTCTCTCTCACTCGCCCTCTCTCCTCACCCTCTCTCTCTCTGCACGTCCCCTCCTCCTCTCTCTCGATCTATCTCTCTCTCATCTCATCTCTTTTTTTTTATTTTTTATTCCATCTCACTGCCTCTTTCACTCTCTCCCGCAAACTCTCTCTCTCTCTTTCTCTTTCACTCTCTCGATATCTCACTTTCACTTTTTATTATTATTATTTTCCTCCTCCCACTTCTCTTTCCCTCTTACACCTCACTCTGCCTCACGCCCCCTCTCTTTCTTTTCATCCCATCTCTCTGCTCTCTCTCTTGATCCCTCTCTCACCTTCCCTTTTCTTTTATTTTTTTTATTATTCCTCCCCCCCTCAGTGTTTCTCGATCTCTCACTCACCCAGTGTCTCTCTCTCCCTGTGTCTCTCTCCCTCACGTGCTCTCTCTCATATATATATATATCTCATATTTCACTCCTTTTTATTTTATCTTTTTTTTCTCTTCTTTCCTTTAAAAAAAGTTGAAATAATAAAAATCTTAAAAAAAAGCAGAGAGGAGTGCTTTCTCCTCCCTCTCTGTCTCTCTCTCTCTCCCTGCGTCTCTCTCTCACACGCTGCCTCTCTCCCCCCTCCCATGTTCACACTGCACACACATGCACTTAATTTCAAATTCACGTACACACACATGCACATAGTTTCACCCTCACACTGCACACACTCATGCTGTTCACCTCTCACTCTCATGCACACTATGCACCAGTGATATATATTTGTACATGTAGTTCGTTCAGGTAGTTCTTTTGATTTTTATTAACATATTCACTCTTTTATCTCTATATATACTTATATACATATACTTATATAGAAGAGTATACGTATATTCATATAGTATGTATATAATATATACTCCCATATATATTATATATATATATCTTATGTTCATCTTGTTTATATATGTCTATTTACATGGTTGAGTGATTTATGCTAGTTCTTTATCCTTCTGACTGTTATCCTTTTGAAAGTGCAGAAATAAAAGCGAGACTTTTGGCCCAATTAGCTCTCCCACATGTTCCTGTACACGGGGAAGCCGTTTCGTCCCTCTGCTCGCTCGCCCCCGTGCTTGCATCGCCACCAGCGGCTTCATTCCTTACTCTTGTTATTTTATTGTGTTTTTAGTCTGTTATCCATGTTATTAGTGTTTTATCCCATGAATTGCTATCATATCATATTACTTTTCTGATTTAGTTTTCTGTGTTTGTTCATTTTACAGGGTAACCAACTCAAAAGCCCTCTTTTTCGGTCAGCCGAACGAAGAGTAAGAAGGAGCCCATATCATCCCGCGTCAAAGGCAAAAGCGATCAACCAGTTTGGGGCCCTCGGTCCTTGGCGATCACACCACCAAACGCGTGCTTGTAGTAATTTTTATTTTATGTCTATAATACCCGCGGATAGCTAAATCCCGCACGGGTCTGTTTGTACTATAATCGGTCGCGGTGAGTCATTCCACCATGGTCATTTACTTTCAGCACTTCCTTTCTGCACTTTGTTATATTATTGTTAAAACCCCGCATGATCAATGTCCTGCGGCGGTCTGTTTACTCTCTGTTATATTTTTGCTATTATAACTGTGTGAGGAGTGATATGCCGTTCCAAATTCCGAGTCTACGTGTGTTTTTGTGTCCGCCAATTTCTACTACGTAGAGTCCCAAGCTCGCATCCGGTATATAAAAAACTACTCATGGAACGGTAGGCCACGCCTACTAGAAAAAGAGTTTAGTTCGCGCGAGAGGGCCTTCAGATCCCTACCTCCGTCACGTACCGGAGTTTGGTAAGTCTAGGTCTACAGTATTCCTGCTACAGGTTGTACTCTCCACTTTTTTCTATTTCACCTCCCTTTTAAGCACGCGTTTCTTTCGTCATTTTATTTCTTTCACTAAGAGGGAGAAACCCCATCTCTCTCTCAGTCCACCACGTGACACGTTCACATCTCTGGTGATCACGGTGGGACCCGCTTTTTGCTTTTTTTGGTTACCCTTGAACTCTCGGCACCCACGTGTGCCTCCCTCTTTTCGGCACCCACGTGTGCCTCTCTTCTTTCGACACCCTCGTGTACCCCTCCCTATTGCGCCCACGTGCGCTACATCATTTCCCTCGTGCACCACGTGCACTCCCCCGGTCCTTTGTGGTTACTTGAGAGGTCAACGTTGTCTCGTGCACCTCGTGCACTCCTCCTCCATTTGGCACCCACGTGTGCCCCTTCCATTTGGCACCCACGTGTGCCCCCTTCACTCGGCACCCACGTGTGCCCTCCTCTACTCGGCACCCACGTGTGTCCTTCCTTATTGTGCCCGCGTGCGCTACGTCATCCCCCTTTGTGCACCACGTGCACTCTCATAGTCCCTTTCTATTTCTACGTGTCTTGGAAAGAAGAACGGTTATATCCTACTCTATCTGTTTATTGCTGTTATATCTGTTATATCATTTTTATCTCTGTTATATTGGTGTGTTTATCCTTGTTTTGTTTGTGTTATATATCTTTTATTCAGCACTGCATTTCATGCATTTACCCCCTTTTCTTTCTTTTTTTTTTACTTTTTTTAAGGATTAACCTCTCTCGGTGAAGGAAGGACTCTCCGTCGGGAATTCCTCTCGACGGACTAGGATCTCCTCCATCGGGACCTCCGTAAGTCCCCGACATCGAAGGATTCTTTCTTCGTTCACTGGGCAGGTTGTACCACTAAAGTTCCCTGGAGATAGTCAACCCATTCGTGGTGAGTCGAGTGTCCTTAGATGACATGGCGGAAACTGATATTGTAACTAAGATCTCCCCTATTGTGTGAGCATTATATTGAAAAAAAAGGGGGAAAAAGAAAAACAAAAAAAGAGGACGTAAAGCATCAACTTTTGTGTTAACCTCTGTCATTTGTTTGTTGTTGTATGTTATTACGTTCCGAAAAAGTGTTACGGATGGCTGAACACAATCCCGAAGCTTTCGAGGCCGAGGCCTTCAGCTATGAACCCCAAATGCATGACCTAGGTCGTGACTCTTATGGAGAGTATAACCCGGACCAGGGCTACTAAGGCGAGCCAGGGGTCCGTGCCATGGACGCTGGTCCGTCTTATCAGTCCTCACATGGAGTACAGGCCATTGTCGGGGGAGCTTCCTCCTCCATTAGTGCTCCCTATGCCTTAGATGTCCTAGCTCTTCACATCGATTCCCTTACCCCTCAACAACTTGAAGCCATCCAGGCTGTCATTAAGAGGGGTTCTACTTCTACCTCTCCCCTAGGTCATCCATGCGCCATAGGTGGTCCTCGTGCTGCTCCTTTTCAGGGCCACATGGGTCAACCACCTCCCTCATTTCAGCATCCCTCATGGCCCCAAAATTTGGCTATCCCTCGTACCCCGGTTCGGCCGGGTCAGTCCATGGGCACACCTCACTCCCTTTCTCCTTCACAGCCTTCATGTCAAGCCGCCCCTCCAAAGTCTCAAAGTCGACCCTCAACCTCACAAGTCACACCTCTCCAGCAAGCTATCATTGATAAAATTGATCAAATGGAGGAACAATTAAAGAGGATCACGAGTCCACGACCGCTTCCTCCTCCTCCTCAAGTCAATCCCTTTCACACTTTCATGAATAACATCACTAAAATGGAGAAGGATTGGAAGGAGAGAAGAGATGAGTATGGCATTGAGAATATGAGTGAGCAAGAAGTTCTCCCAAGTTTTAACGATCAAGTGGATGCCGTCCACCCACCATTCATTCATTACGCTCATTCATATGGCCCTCCGCCTCCGCATTCATATCCACAAAATCCTTCATGTCAATATACACCATCTCCACTCATCAACGCGCCTCCACCACGGCGTCCATTTGAACTTGATGATCATAAAGAATTGGAAATGGCACATGATGAACTTTATGAAGATTTTGAATATACACCTACTCCGAGTTTTCTTCGTTTCCCTCTTCCACTGCTCTCACAAGAACCCCCTACTCAGGATGAAGCCACTAGTCCTACCCCTGCTTATGAGACATCATGGTGTTACGATGACGGGTTTACACCCCAACAACCCGCATCAATGCACCATGAATCACCTTCGACCCTTAACCCCCCACGTACCACCAAAATCCGACGTTTCCTATGTACCAAGCCTTCTACTGTTACCCCTTCAATTGTACAAATAACCCCCGCACCATTGGCTTCCACTGAGCATTCCATGCACTCTTGTTCCCAACCGAGTAATCCTCCATCGTCTCCACATAAAACCTTCACTAGCCTTGTAACCCCGAATCCAACCATTCCTATTCCTCCACTCCCCTTACCTAAACCCGTGATTAACCTTGAGCAGGGCCCATCACTAAACCCAACCACCTCTGTTCCTCCACTCAACCTCATATCCAAACCCGTGATTAACCCTGAGCAGGGCCCATCGATGTTTGCACCCGAGCCAACCTTGTCTGCTCCCGAGCAGGAGGAGAAGCTCGTCATGTTTCAATCTCCACCTACCCTTTTTACAACCCCTTCCATTGAACCTCCGTTACCCGTTGATCATGTTATCTCCGACTCATCTCCTTCCATCACCTCTCGAAGTGGGTGTATTCTTAAAAATACACGTGCCAAAGATGATGATCAAGAACCGGACAAGAAGAATTCGGTTACGGCTATGCCGTTCAAAATTCAAGATTTTATATGCCGAATGCCGATTTGCATTCTTGTGTTGGGCACTTTTGAGAAGTCTGAATCTCTGTCTGCACCAATCCCCATCAAAAGGGACTCTCAGGAATTGGTGCTAAGTAAATCAAGGGCCAAAACAATAATGATCACATTACTCATTGGCCAACATGCTTTCAAAGCCCTTATTACCCCTTGTTCGGTCATAGTCCAAATGGTCAATCAAAAGAAGGGGTTCTCCTCATGCATAGTAATTGAAGAGGCGAAATCTCACGCTGGTTCCTGAGCGGGCTGGTAATCACCAAGTTTATGAACTACAAGATAGGGAAATGGGTCAGAGGGCCCAGGGGGATTCCCTGGGGCAAAACCCTCCGATGCTCAAGTCAGTAGAGCAATGGTGGGAGCAGCGATAGGGAGGAGAAGGTGAAGGCGCGAGATCCCTCTCCACCAATGGGGTGAAGTGATCCGTACTCAGGAATTGGGGGTGGATCAATGCCCTTTTGGACTTCACTTTCGCCGGAGGGTATCCCAGGTTTAAATAGTGTGCCGCCCTCTGGAGTCCTGCAAGCCGAGGGGTCTCCGGTGGAGGTTACGTCCTCGTCGTGGGCTTTTATGGCCTCATCGTGGGGGTGTTATCTTCGCGGGGAAGCCGGAGCTCCTGGACTTCTTGGCGCCCGGCCCGCTGTGGACTCTAACGGCTGCAATGATAAACATTTTATCGGTCGTACCGAGCTTAAGGGGGCTGGCCCTATCGGGCAATAGGCCTAGCTCGGTGAGGAGATGGGTCGGACAGACCGACTAGAGCTTCCCCCCTTCGTGCGGAGGGATAGCTCGTGCGCGGGTCTTCCTGTGACCTGACTGATGCTCGGGCTCTCCGAGCCTTGGGGCCGCCTAGGAGAGTCATTTCCTCGAGCATTGTTTTATTGGACTTTTCCAAGTGGGCCCTGTGGGCTGTCACTTGGACGAGCTTGCCTCGTTGGGCCCTGTTGGGCCTAGTTGGGTCTGCTCTTTGAGTGGGCTGCAGGAATCCCCCTCTCCACTTGTCCCCCTCTTACTCCCGAGCCAAGGGGGCTCGGTTGAGTAGTTTTTTGAGGCTTTGGACTGACGTGGCTCGGGTGGGTGGAATCCTGTCGGCGTTATGAAGCCACGTGTAGTGGTCGCCTGGGCCCGTAGTAATAATGATCCTGACGGATTTGAAATGAAGGGGCCCCCTTTTTCTCGGAGGTTGAAACGGCGCGCCGCCTCCCGCGAGGGTTTATAGGCGTAGGGCGCTGCTCGTCCTCCCAGTCTTTCTAGGGTTTTTGGCCTTTCCTCTATTTCTTTGCTTCTGGGGCTCCTTGATGCACCGTGAAGATACAGCGAGGGAGCAAGCTCTTGCGGCGGCATTTGAGGAGCTGGCGCGTATAACCGCGGAGGTGATCCGGCAGCTTCCTTCTCCCCCAGAGTCTTCGGGCTCTCGTGAAGGTTATTCTTCTTGCTCGATGGCGGATCTGCGCTCGGAAATCGAGCAGGTGAGGCGGGAGCCCGTCCCCAATCGCAGCGAGTTGGGGGAGGCTGGTGTGAAGAAACTAGAGCATCGGTTTCGCCTGCCTCCCCGATATAGCTTTGTAGCCGCTGTCCCATACGAGACGAGCTTGGATAGCCCCACGAGCCATATTTGTACTTTTCTCCTGGCGTGGAAGAGCGGATTCCGCCTCCCCTTCGAGCCTTTCATTCTGAAGCTTCTCAATTTTTTCGTGTTGGCGCCTGTTCAGCTGGTGGCCAACTCGTATCTCCTGCTGTCTGCCTTTCAGATCCTCTGCCGCCTGCAGGGGGTTCCCCCGTCCCTGGACCTTTTTCATTATTTCTTCGAGCTGAAGGCACATCCGTCGGCGGGGAAAGAGTTCTACTTTATTCAGGCGCGTAGGAATCGGAGTTGCATTCCGTTGGCGGCGAAGGATTCTTCGCACAAAGGGTGGAAGAGGCAGTTTTTCTGGGTGAAGGCGGAAGTAGTGGATGAATCCTGGAGGTGTCAGGTTATGCCCAACTTCCATCCGAATCTTCCCTCGCGACAGGAGGAGTTCACCGCCGACGTGGAAGAATACGCCGCTCGCTTGTTGACAAATCGCCGTTCGACTGAGGAGCTGGTGACGCTGGAGAACGTGGAGCAGTATCTGCTTACACAGCTCAAGCCCTCAGGTATCATCCTTCGGATCCTTCTGCGGGGTCGGAGGGTCGCCTTTTCGCTCCTTAACCGAATCTTCTTCTTCATTGCAGACATCCGGCGGGAACCTTTGGAAGAGGTCACCGAGGTCATCGACCTTGGGGATGACTCGGCGGCCGATGAGTCTGTCGTTCCCGTGGGTCATTCCCAAGCCCGGGATAAGGGCAAGGGGGTGGCCTCCGAGGGATCTTCGCGGCCAAGCGGGGCGAAGCGCAAGGATCCCATGGAGGGAAAATTGCGGGAAGCCGCGAAGGCCAAGAAGCGGGCCAAGAAGACTGGCCTTCCTACCGCTCCCGGGGGCGACTCTGGCTCGGCGGCGCTCCCCTCTCAGGGGCAAGATGGGGCCGACCCTTCCGGGCCAGCTCCCCTACCTACCAGGCGAGAGGGGGCCGAGGAGACCAGGGGCCCCTCAGAGGGCGGAGATAGGTCGGTTCTCCCCTCCCTGGGGATGGAGGGGACCGGTGCTGAAGTAGTCGACGTCGAGACCGGGAGACCGATCGAGGTCGACGATGTCTCGGGCGGCGAGGTGTGGGCCGAGACAGATAGGGATGGGGGTTCACCCGCGAGGGCGTCACAGCCCCAAGTGCTCGAAGTTCCCGGTGCGGTCGATCCCGTGGCGTCAGTCGAGGTTGGGGGTTCGCCCGGGGAGGCGTAGCAACCCCAACCGACCGCGACGTGCGGGGCGATCGGCCCCGTTGCTCGAGCCGAACCTTCTGGTGGGGCATCCGGTGGGGAGCGGATCTCCATGCCGGAGGCCTTGGAAAGGCTCGGTGTTTCGGGCGACCTGTATCGGGTTTGCCGAGAGGTTGCCGCAAAGACGAGGCGGGGAGACAAGCGCCACTCCCCCTTCGGAGTCCTTGACGTCCTCATGGAGGGCGACCTAGTCATGGCTCGGTCGACGGCCTTGATGGCGGAGACGTACGCTCGGACGGAGGCGGAGCGGTCGAATCTCGCCTGGGCCCTCGGGGGGTGCGAGAGGAAATTGGCCCGCCTCAGCGAGGAGCATGAGGGGCTTCGACGGGAGTTCTCCGTGATCAGGGATTTGGCACGGGCGAGCCGGCTAGAAGCCGAGGCGCTGACCGAGCAGTTGGCTAAGGCCCGAGAGTCGCTTGAGAGGAAAGGCAAACTCTTGGAGGAGGAGCGTCTGCGTCACCTCGAGCTGGACGGTCGCTGGGAGCTCGAACGTGCCGAGCTACTGGACCGGGCGGAGGTAGCGGAGCGCCTTCGTTCCGTGGCCGAGGCGGACCGAGCCCGGGCGGAGAGGCGGTCGAGCAAAGCCGAGCAAGGGAGGCTCGAGGCAGAGGAATGCCTGGCGGGGGCAGAGGATCGTGCGGCCAAGGCGGAGCGGGCTTGGGTCAAGCTCGTTGGAAGGACGGAGCAGATCGAGGCAGAGGCGATCGAGCGGTATAGGAGCTCGGACGCCTACTCATCTGACCTGGAGAGAGCCGCCCTACCATATTACGAGGTAGCGCTTCCCCGGGGCGCCCAAAAGGGGTTTAACCAGGGTTATCGTCGGGCGGTGGACTACGCCTATGATCAAGACTCCGGGATCGAGTTCCCTTTGGGCCAGAGCTATGACTCGGATGAGTCGGTTTCTAGCTCCTCTACGTCGAGCGGGAAAGATCCAGAGGGGTCTCCTCCGGTGGGGCCACCAACTCCAGACGTCTCGGGAGGGCTCGCGACCGAGACAGTTCTCGCACAGGCGAGGTCAGTGCCCGGGTCGACCGTCACCGAGGGTGCTGGGGGTGACGCGCCCACTTCCGTCGCTCCCGAGCTTCAAAGTGGGCCCGAGGCCTGATGTATTTTGCCTTATTTTGCCCCTTTCTCTTGTTTGTCTCTCTTTCCTCCTTTAGAGAGTTTCCTCTTTATGAGATAATGAATGACTTACTTGTTTGATAGCCATCCTTGCCGTGATTTGGTTGGCGTATCTGAAGTAGTTGGAGAGTGCTGATATGTCCTGCGTGATTTTCGCATGCTGATTTGGTAGGCTTCTGACGGGGTGTCCTTCCGTTCCCTCACGCTTTGAATGCCAGGCCGCTTTGTGAATCCCGCTAGGGCGGGAAACGAGGAGTTGGAGGTGACTGTTCAGGGGAGAAATCCTTTGGCGTGTTTTTGAGGGGGGAGTCATTTAAGGCGTGTAGCCTCCTTTGGCCTATAAGAAGGACTGAAAGGTGCCCTTTCCTCTTTATCACTTGGGATTTTCTCTAACAGTCTTTCCTCACTCCTTCTTCTTCACTCTGCGTTGTGCCATTGCATTCGGAGCATGGAGGATCCTTCGGAGGGCGACGCCGCCGACGACGGGGAGCCAAGAGCTCTTGCCGTCCCGGCTTGTTGGACGGGTCCCATGGTCACCGCGCGGGTTTGAGATGGGTCCGACGGTCGCCGCGCGGATCTGGAGAGGGCTTTGACGTGTGAGGGCACGGCTCTTGCCCTTTCTCAGTTCTGGCGTGGCTTTCGGGCGGGTGTCGAGGCGGAGGACGGATGGGGGTATCAGGGATGCCTGCCGCCACTCCCCCTCTGCATGGGGGGGAGGCGCATCAAGTTCCCTCCTCACCGAAGCCTTCCTCCGTCTGCAGCCTCTTTCTCCCTCTTCTGCTCTTCATTTCTTTTACTCTTCGGAGGCTGCTTGCTCTCTGTTCCCTTCCAGGGAGTTGGTAGGTTGGGAAAGAGGAGGTCTTCATGGCGCTCCTTCTCCCTGACCTCTATCAACTTGGAAGGTAGCCTTCCCCAACTTTAGAAGGTGGTTACCTTCTCTGCAGTCCCTCTGTCACCTTTGTTAGGGGTCATCTGAGCCAACTGGATCGGCCCCCTCTTGTCCGAGCCAGTTTCTACGCGAGGCAGAGTCAGTGGCTGGACGCGAGGAGATCGAGATCGAGTCAACCAAGCAATGACCCCTTACAGCGGTGTTAGACGGATTTTCTTGCTTTTTGTCATGCCATGTACTGGCCTTTGCCTTTCTGATGTATCAATAGTTTTGAATGAAAAGGAAAGGGATTTATTTCGTCCATCTTGTTGTACAATTTCAAAAATAGAATTTGCGTAGTGTGACTGCGTTCCATGTCCAAGGAATGGGTTCCCCTTCCATTGTTGCTAACATGTACGCACCTTTCCCGAGCGTCTCGACCACTCGGTAGGGGCCTTCCCAGTTAGGGGACAGCTTGCCCGCCGCCTCTAGTGGTCGAGAGGCTTCGGCTTTTCTGAGGACGAAGTCTCCCGGTTGGAAGTGTCTGCTTCGGACTCTGGCATTGTAGTATCGAGTGAGGCGTCGCTGGTATTCCGTCGCTCGGATGCTGGCAATATCCCGGAGTTCATCGGCTAGGTCGAGGTTCTCGAGTAACTTTTGGTTGTTTTCCTCGAGCGAGTAGCGGATGACTCGGAGAGACGGGTTGGCGATCTCTAATGGAATGACGGCCTCAGTGCCGTACACCAACTGAAAAGGACTTTCACCGGTTGCCGTCCTGGGAGTCGTTCGGTGCGACCACAGTACGCTAGGCAATTCCTCGAGCCAACTACCCTTGGCTTTGCCGAGTCTGGTCTTTATGCCTTTCAAGATAGTCTTGTTGGCATTTTTGACTAGCCCGTTGGCCTGAGGGTGGGCGACTGAAGTGAAGTGGTTGCGGATGTTTAGGTTGGCGCATCTGTCTCGAAAATATCGAGAATCGAATTGCCAACCGTTATCGCTCACTATCACTCGGGGGATGCCGAAGCGACAAATGATCGATTTCCAGACGAAACTCTAGACGACTACCTCGGTGATCCTTACAGTGGCTTCGGCCTCGATCCATTTAGTGAAGTAGTCGATGGCGACGACAATGAACTTTTTCTGGGATTGAGCTGTGGGGAATGGCCCGAGAATGTCGATCCCCCACCGAGCGAAGGGATAAGGCTCGGCGAGGGTGACGAGTTCTGTAGCCGACTGATGGACCAAGTGGTCGAACCGTTGGCATCGGTCGCACTGTTGAGCATAGGCCGAGCAGTCGCGCTGCAGGGTGGGCCACCAGTACCCCTGTCGTAACAGGATCCTGGCCAATGACCTTGCCCCTGAGTGCGCTCCGCACAGGCCTTCATGAACCTCTTGGATGGCACGGCTGGCTTCGTCGGGGCCGAGGCACTTCAGGAGAGGGCCGGCGAAAGACCTTCGGTAGAGTGTGTCGTCCAGGACGACGAAGCGCCGGGCTTGGTACTTCATTCGGCGTGCTTCCTGAGGGTCGGAGGGCTCTTGGGAGTCTCGGAGCCAAGACATGTAGGGGGCGCGCCAGTCGCTCGGGACGGCTGAGTCAATAGCGAGGAGCTCCGAGTCAATGCTCGGGCGTTCTAGCTCTTCGAGGAGGACCGATCGGGTACCTTCTGGGTCTAGGGAGGAGGCCAACCGAGAGAGGGCGTCCCCTCGGGAGTTTTCTTCCCGGGCTATTCGGACTACCTCGAATCCCTCGAATTGTTGGGCCAGGCTCCTGACCAGTTGGAGGTATTTGATCATGGGTGCCTCTCGAGCTTCATACTCGCCGTTGACCTGGCTTGCGACCAGCTGAGAGTCGGTGTGGATCCTGACTCGCTCAGCCCCCAACCGCCGGGCCATGCGCGCTCCCGATATAAGGGCCTCGTACTCGGAAGCGTTGTTGGACGCCTGAAAGTTGAATTTCAAGGCGTACTGCAGCTCCACTCCTTCGGGGGATCTTAGGAGGATCCTAGCGCCACTACCGACCGAGTTGGAAGATCCGTCGACGTACAGTTCCCAGGTTGGCCTGGGCATGGTCGGTAGTCTTCCTTCGGTCGGGATGGTGCTTTCAGCGATGAAGTCGGCGAGCGCTTGACCTTTTATAGCTGAGCGCGGGCGATATGAGATGTCATAGGCCCCAAGCATAATGGCCCATTTGACGAGTCGCCCCGAGGCCTCGGGGTGGGCCAAAATCTTCTTCAACGGCTCGCCGGTTAGCACGGTGATGGGGTGCCCCTGGAAGTATGGTCGGAGGCGTTTCACGGAGGTAACCAGCGGTAGCATGAGCTTCTCGGTTGCGGGGTACCTCCTCTCAGCCTCGTTAAGCACCTTGCTAGTGTAGTAGACTGGCCTTTTGATTCCTGAGTCATTTTTGACTAGGACCGAGCTGACCGTTGATGACGTCGCCGAGAGATAGAGCAGCTAGACTTCGCCCGGCACGGGCTTGGAGAGCACCGAGGGTGAAGCCAGGAACTCCTTGAGCTCGGCAAACGCTTTCTGGCATTCCTCATCCCATGCGAACGTAGCAGATGCCAACTTGGGCCCCCTCAACAGTTTAAAAAAGGGCAAGCATCGTTCGGCCGCACGGGACAAGAAACGGCTGAGAGCGGCGACACGCCCCGTCAGACACTGGACGTCCTTAATACAGGCAGGCGGGCGCATGTCCAGGATGGCATGGACCTTGTCGGGGTTGGCTTCGATCCCACGCTGAGTGACCAGGAAACCCAGGAACTTCCCGGATCTTACTCCGAAGGCGCACTTGGCAGGATTGAGCTTCATGTTGTACTTCAGGAGGACGCCGAAGGTTTCAGCGAGGTCGGTGAAGTGGTCCTGGGCCTTGGGGGTCTTGACGAGCATGTCGTCAATGTAGGCCTCAACGTTCCGACCTAGCTGCTCCTCGAACATGTGATTGACCAATCTTTGATATGTGGCTCTGGCATTCTTCAACCCGAACGGCATCCGGGTATAGCAGTACACGTCGTAGTCGGTGATGAAGGCGGTCTTCTCGACGTCTTCAGAATTCATTCTGATCTGGTGGTAACCCGAATAGGCGTCCAGGAAGCTGAGCATCTCGTTGCCTGATGTCGAGTCGACCAGTTGGTCGATGCTGGGCAAGGGATAGCAGTCCTTAGGGGTCGCCTTATTCAAGTCGGTGAAGTCTACGCACATCCGCCACTTGCCGGAAGCCTTTGGTACCAGGACGACATTGGCTAGCCACGTCGGGTACAGGACCGGTTTAAAAAGACCAGTCGCTTGCCCCTTGGTGACCTGCGCCTTGATAATCGTCTGCTTCTCGGGTGCATGCTTCCTTCGGTGCTGCTTTACGGGCTTCACGGTGGGGTTGAGGTTGAGTCGGTGCATCACGGTCTCCTCTGGTATCCCAGGGAGCTGATCGTCGGACCAAGCGAAGACTCAGATGTACTCAGAAAGAAATTTCTTATATTGCTGCTGTTCCTCGGGTGGTAGGTCAGCTCCGATCCTTACTCCTAGGGTCGGGTCATCGTTTAGAAAAATTGTTAGCAACTCGCCCCCTGGCTCAGTGGTTGCAGATTTTTCCTCGAATTCCCGGGGGCCCTTATCATTCCCGCCCGGCCTCGTGGCCTCCACCGAGATATTATAGCACCTTCGGGCCGTGGCCTGGTTACCTCGGATTTCCCCTACCCCATTTTTGGTGGGGAACTTCATCTTTTGGTGATAGGTAGATGGTACTACCTTGATCCGGCTGAGGATTCCCCGGCCGAAGATGGCGTTGTACGCTATCATCCCTTTGATCACCATGAAGTCTACCATGACCGTAACGGTTTTGGGTGGGGTGCCGAGGGTAACCGGCAGGCTTAGGGCTCCTTCGGAGAGAGTGGCCAGGCCGTTGAACCCACAGAGGGGCGTTCGGATCGGGCGGAGTTTGGATGGATCCTCTCCCATTTTGAGGAAACAGTCATAAGACAATACATCAGGGGCACTTCCATTGTCCACAAGAATCCGATCTACGTGACCATGGTTTATAGTGGCCGAGGGCATCATCATGCGGGGTGCTCAGCCCCTCCAGGTCTTGATCGGAGAAGACTATGACCTGGGGCGGGGCCTTGGGTGGCTCTGGGGCTTGGCTAGCCCGCTCGGCATGACGCTTCCTTCCACGGCTGCTGTCTCCTCCTGATGTTATTCCTCCAGATATGACGTTGATGTGAACCCCTCGGGGGGCGTTGTCGATCTCTTCTGCGGCGCCTTGGTCTTCTCTGCGCTCGACAGTGAATCGAGCCAAGTGCCCCAGGCGGATGAGGCGCTCGATTTCATCTTGGAGCTGGTGGCAATCACCGGTGTGATGCCCATGATCGCCGTCGAATAGACAATGTCTGTCTCGCTTGCGGTTTTTCGACCTCATCGGCTCGGGCCGACGGAGGAGTCCCGAGTCTTTGACGTCTTCATAGATTTCATAGACCGGTGCGGTTAACGGGGTGTACCGCTCGTACTTTCGCTTGCGTTCTCCATCTCGGTCCCGCTTCTTTCCCGAGCTAGGATTTGGCTCGGGGCCCCGCTTCTTGTCCCCCTCCCGACCCGAGCCGGTTGTGTCTCGGCAAGCGCTGAGTACTTCTTCGCACTCGGCGTGGCGCAGAGCCAGAGTCACTAGCTCGGCGAGGGTCGAGGGAGGGTGGAGGACAAGTTCACGGCGGAGGTTCTCGTCCCGGGTACCCCCGGTCAGTGCCGTTGTGGCCGAGGCCACGTCCAGGCGGGGGATTCGTAGGGCTTCCGATTTAAATCGGTGGACGTAAGCCCGGAGCCTTTCCCCTTGCGCATGTTTGAGGGCCAAGAGCCCCGCTACCGACCTTGGGGGGGCACTTCCGGCGAAGCTCTCCTTGAAGACTCGCCTGAATTGCTTGAAGTCTCGGATGGATCCGGGGGCGAGGGCCCGGAACCACACTTGAGCGCCCTGGACCAGAGTGGTCACGAAGGCTCGGCACTTGATGGGGTCTGACGCTCCGTGTAGAGTCATCAGGGCGTCGAAGCTATCATAATGGTCGACCGGGTCGCCTTGGCCGTCGTAAAGCTTGAAGGTTGGTATGGGGGCTCTGGGAGATACCTCTGCCTTCAAGATATACTCGGAGAATGGGGATTTCTCCTCGTCTTCCGGGGAAGAGGCCTTCTTCAGGGCGCGAAGGGCGCACTCCTGCTCAACAAAGCGCCTTTCGAAATCTCGCAGCCGGAGGGATAACTCCGGTTGTTGTCATGCCGCGGGGCTGGGGGGAGCATCTTGGCGGTCTCCGGGAACATCGGCTTCCGGATCTGGCCGTTGCGTCCCCCGCCTTCCTTTCCTCGGCGTGGAGGAGGCCTCTTGCTCCGGAGGTGGAGCTTGCGAGGGTCCTCCGACCCTGTTACGGATGAGCTACTGGCCGCGGAGGGTGAAGCGGCCCCCAGCTGTATGCTGGGACGTACTCCTGCGGGGGGGGGGGGGGGCTCCCTGACGGGGCACGGGACCTTGCATCCCTAGCCGCCTAGGTCTTCATGAGTTCCACGAGGACATCCAGTTTGGCGTTGAGGGCCTGGAAGGCTTCGGCGCCACCGTAGGGGGGTAGCCCCACCGCCGCAGGGGGGGCGGTGGTCCGTCGGCGGGGATGCTGGCGTTGGAGGGAGGGTTCTGTGAGGCCCTGGAAGGGCCATCCCCTGCTGCTACCATGGCCTTACCCCTCTCGCCGGCGGACCTCCTCCCTGAGCTCCTTCTCACCATGTTGGCTCTTCGTGCGTTTCCCACAGACGGCACCAGATGAAGAGGTGAAATCTCGCACTGGTTCCTGAGCGGGCTGGTAATCACCAAGTTTGTGAACTGCAAGACAGGGAAACGGGTCAGAGGGCCCAGGGGGATTCCCTGGGGCGAAACCCTCCGACGCTCAAGTCAGTAGAGCAATGGTGGGAGCATCGATAGGGAGGAGAAGGTGAAGGCGTGAGATCCCTCTCCACCAATGAGGTGAAGTGATCCGTGCTCTGGAATTGGGGGTGGATCAATGCCCTTTTGGACTTCCCTTTCGCTGAAGGGTATCCCAGGTTTAAATAGTGCGCCGCCCTCTGGAGTCCTGCAAGCCGAGGGGTCTCCGGTGGAGGTTACGTCCTCGTCGTGGGCTTTTATGGCCTCATCGTGGGGGCGTTATCCTCGCGGGGAAGCCGGAGCTCCTGGACTTCTTGGCGCCCGGCCCGCTGTTGACTCTAACGGCTGCAATGATAAACATTTTATCGGTCGTACTGAGCTTAAGGGGGCCGGCCCTATCGGGCAATAGGCCTAGCTCGGTGAGGAGATGGGTCGGACAGACCGGCTAGCGCTTCCCCCCTTCGTGCGGAGGGATAGCTCGTGTGCGGGTCTTCCTGTGACCTGACCGATGCTCGGGCTCTTCGAGCCTTGGGGCCGCCTAGGAGAGTCGTTTCCTCGAGCATTGTTTTATTGGGCTTTTCCAAGTGGGCTCTGTGGGCTGTCACTTGGATGAGCTTGCCTCGTTGGGCCCTGTTGGGCCTAGTTGGGTCTGCTCTTTGAGTGGGCTGCAGGAATCCCCCTCTCCAGTAATGACACATTCTACTACCGAGGAGATGATGAACTCTATGCTCAGGGGTGGGTCAGGCCGCTCCTTGTTGGAAGCTTTTGACATTTTATCTACTCCTCACCAACTTCCATGTAAGGGGCGAACACCTGTGTTACCAAGTATATTCACACACGATATTCCAATGCCCTTGAGCAGTCCAGCAAATAAGAAGCTCCTTATGTCGAAGGTCAAATTCCCAATGATAGACATCATTCGTTTATCAAGGGAGTTATTTCCTAAGGAGCTATTTCATGTCAAGATCCCTACTGCACAAGTAGAACTCTCAAAATTTTGCTATTTGCCAAGAGAGTTATTGTTCATTTTTGAACATTCGAGGGGTCTTACTAAGAGTTCATCAAATGAGAGCCCGTGCGCGCTGATCATTAAGCCGGCTGGTCAGGGAAGGATCAGGCCGTCTTTTGGGGCACATAATTGGAGAGAGCGACATGCAAGGCCAAGACGCCAAGAAGTCATATTGAAGGTTGAGAGGTCGTCCTGTGAGAGAGTATCCACCAGGAAGAAGGGAAAGTATAAAGTGGAGCTTAAGAGTGATAAATCCCATGTGGAGGAGCCATCCTGTAGCTTATCTACTGCATACCCCATTCCATCACTACTTGTGCTGTTATTCATCTTCTTTTTATGGGCAATCCATTGGCTGAGAGGACGCTTCCCATCATCTAGATCTACGCAATCAAGCTCCTCTTCTTCTCTAGGGTCTTTGGACCCTCACATTCATCCCCCTCCGGAACCTCCGGACCCTTACCTTCTACCTCGTCCGGAATCTCCGGACCCCTATATTCATCCCCGTCCGGAACCTCCGGACCCCTCCTTATTTAATTCCATCTTTTTATCCATCCCTCATCATCGTCTCCGTCCGGAACCTCCAGAACCTGCTCTGTTTAGTTCCGTGTTTTTATCCTACCCTTATATTTCACCCCCTCCGGAACCTCCGGACCCTTACCTTCTACCTCGTCTGGAATCTCTGGACCCTTATATTCATCCCCGTCCGGAACCTCCGGACCCCTCCCTATTTAATTCCATCTTTTTATCCATCCCTCATCATCATCTCCGTCCGGAACCTCCGGACCCCGCTCTGTTTAGTTCCGTGTTTTTATCCTACCCTTATATTTCACCTCCTCCGGAGCCTCTGGACCCTTACCTTCCACCTTGTCTGGAATCTCCGGACCCCTATATTCATCCCCGTTCGGAACCCCCGGACGCCGCTCTGTTTAGTTCTTTGTCTTTATCCTACCCTCACATTCCTCCCCTTCCAGAATCTCCAGACTCCTCTTTATTTAATTCCCCGTCTTTATCCACCTCTCATCTCCCTCCGGAACCTCCGGATTTCTCATATCATTCTCTATCTCTCTCAGGGCATCGCACCCTTCCTTTTTATATCCCTCCGGAACCTCCAGATTTCTCATCTTGTTATCCATCCCTCCTAGGGTATCGCACCCTACCTTTTCATATCCGTCCGAGGTCTCCGGACATTTCCTTCTTCCGATTTATCCTTTTATTCTTCCATGGCATTGTGTCCTTCGTTCTTTTCATCCCTTTAAATTATCTTTTTGCATACCTTTTCCTAGGGCATCGCGTCCCTCATCATTTTCTTTCTCCGGAACCTCCGGATCCATACTCCTCTGATTCTCCTCCTTTACATCCGGATCCTCTGAATCCACCTCTCTCAATTCATCAATTTCTAATTCCTCTCGATCTTGATCCCGAGTCTGACTCGATTCATGTCATATCAATTGTCTCAGGCCTCTGCCCATTCTCATACTGCTTTCGAGGCTTTAGTCCTCATCTTTTTCTTTGATTCCTTTCTTATCTTGTAAATTCTTCTAGGCATCTTCTATATAATCCTTTTTTTATCACCATTCCTTTACAATAAACTACAGCAGAAGACAGGAAAGCCGTAAGGAGAGTTGTCCAGAGGTACACATTGGTTGGAGGACTGCTATACAAAAGAAGCCTCACTGGTGTTCTTCTAAGGTGTTTTGATGACAATGAGGTCTGGAAGTGTGTAGAGGAAGCACACTCAAGCGTGTGTGGTGGCCATGTAAACAGTCAAATACTTGTTAAGAAGATCATTCGCCAAGGCTTTTACTGACCTACCATGGAGGAAGATTGTGTTGTCTATGTCCATCGGTGTGTCAAGTGTCAACTCCACGCCGATAAGATCCATTCTCCATCTTCCTCTCTTCATCAAGTATCCTCCCCATGGCCTTTCTCCATGTGGGCTTTCGATGTCATTGGTCCTCTTGGTAATCCTAACTCCCTCACTAAGCAAAAATTATTCATCCTTACTGCAACGGAGTACTTCACCAAATGGGTCGAAGCCGAAGCTTACGTGGAGGTTAAAGCATCAACAGTTTGTAAATTCATCATGAAGAACATCATCGCCAAGTTCGGCATTCCAAGCACAATCATCACCGACAATGGGCCGTAATTCATTTCTCAGGACCTTCAGGACCTCTGCAAAAGGTATAAAATTGCATTGCATCATTCATCACCTTATTACCCACAAGGTAATGGCCAAGCAGAGGCCACTAATAAAATATTGATTAAAATCATAAAAAAGACCTGTGAGTCAAACAAGTTCTCGGATTGGCCAGAAAAGTTGATTGAGGCTTTATGGGCCTATCGCACTTCAATCCATACTCCCACTAGGCAAACTCCGTTCACCCTTACTTATGGGATGGAGGCGGTAGTTCCGTATGAAATCTTGGTTCCTTCTCTCAGGGTACAGTTGGACAAGGAGCTTCCCCTCGATGAACGTCGTGATTCGCTCCTTGCCTAATTGGAGCTCTTAGATGAGAAACGGCTGGCCGCTGCCGAGCATGCATGTGTATATCAGAACAGACTCACACGTTTTTATCAAAAGAAGGTCATTGAAAGGAAATTTCAAGTCGGTGAAATAGTAGTTAAAAGAATTTTTGTAAAACCTAGTGGGTCACGTTCTAAACTCCAACCCAATTGGGAAGGACCATACGTGGTTCATGCTGTGCATTCTGGCAATGCCTACAGACTAGTAAATGCTGAGGGGATCGAGTTATCCCACCCTTGGAATGGACTTTATCTTAAGAAGTACTACCCTTAGATAGGTGTACATAGTGTCAAAAAATGATGAAACGACAAACAACAAAAAAATAGAAAACAATGAAAATAACAAAAATATGTATATATACAACAACAAAAGAAAAAAATAGAAAAAATGAAAAGAAGAAAAAAAATAATAATAATAAAAAAATTCAAAATGCCAATGCCTGGAGATTACCATGTAGTTAAGTCATTGCATTCAACCTCCATGTTGGGATAGGGCCTATTAAGACTTGGTAGGTTCTGGGTCTTGGTTTGCCAGAACCGTGGAGATCCCTATCCGGCTAGTTCGGCTTACGCCCCCCTCAAAAGAAGGCAACATGCATGTATACATGTGTTCTATAGAAGATCGGTAGCATCGCTCATGGTGAGGCCTCACCCAGAAGGTCTCCAGAAGGCTTAAATCTTTATTCTCTCTCTCTTTGACCGAATGAGACAGCCGGCGCCCTTAAAACGATGAGCATGGGTAACATGAACACAACCCCTAGGGTGAGAGTAGGGCCCAATTACTCGAGCATGGGTCAGAGCACGAGAAGAGGGCAGTGTCCCCGCAGGCATCCAAGAGGGATTCCATAATGTCAAAATACTATGTCCCTCGAAAAAATCTGTCAACAAAAAAAATCAGAAAAGAAGAACAAAATCAAAGTCAAGTGAAAAGCCTGGTCGTAACCGTGCCTGATCCCACAAATGAAACCCCTTTGACTGAAAGTCAAATTCTATACAAAAGGGGTCATGAGATGCAAATGCTCGAGATTTGGTCTGAAGTTGCCCGAAAGGGGAAGTTAAGTGCGCCCCTACTGGCTCGCCGGGTTAACGGTTTTGCCGGTCCTCTCAGGAGGTTTGCCCCCAATATTCTTCCTTCTTCCCCTGAAGATGAAGGCTCAATGGAGTTCCCGAAGGGTGAAGCTTGCCAAAGCTTGTAACCTCATTTCAATACAAACATATGGTTGTCCATTTTTTTTGAAAAGCAAAAGCCGTTGTCGTGAAGGAGTCTCTGTGTTTCTGGCCAGTCAAGATCCCTATCTACCACCTTAATTTATTCTTAGTCTAACCTCGGGCTTAGACCAATGCAAGCGCGTCACCTACGGGTGCGACGGCGTCTGATTCCGGGTCAGCGTCGTGCGGTTGGTCGTTTGGATTCCAGGGTGTTCCATTACATATCATCTAGAGTTGTGAGGAAATAGACCTGGGTCGGGTAAATCATTTACCTTGAACACTTTTTGGGTGAATTCCTGTGGTCGGAAGCAACTGGGAGCCTAAGCATGGCATGACGATATTGTCATCAGGATAAGTCTTAGCCGGCGGGATTATCATTCGAGAAGTCTAGCGGCCCAAATCAACCTAGATGTGCACTTAGGATGCCTGGGAGGTTAGTAAGAAACCCCTATTCTCATGCAAGTCAGATGTTATATCGAGTGGTCATCATGCATTAGCAAAAAAAATATTAAACAAACCAAAAACAAACAAAAAAAAAACAACAAATCCAAAAACCCAAAAAAGAGGAGAAAATGTATGTGCACAAAAAATGGAAATGTAAAAGACCAAAAAAATATATAAACAAACAATAAAATAAAAAAAAGGAGAATAAAAACACAAAAAAATAAAAAATCACATTTCACATGATTGCATTTGTATGCAACATCTCATTTTAAATTTTCGCTTGCATCTGTGTGTTTGTGTGCCACATTCATCATTGTCTTTTATCATTGCCTTTGTTAATAAAGGCTTGCCCCTTGACTCGTTATCAAGGATAGTTCAAAACCACATCTGCTTATTGAGCAAGGGGCAAGTCAGAGCAGAAATACTGACTTGTTTGCTTAGATGTGTGCAGGGATTCGAGAGACCAGAAAGAAGCAGAGAACCAAGCACAAAACATTTTATTCCACTCCCATTCAAAAAAAATAAACAACACGAGAGAGCTTATATTAGGTTCTACCCTCCTTCTCTACATTACTCGTCTCGCCGCTTTCTGGGTAAGAAACTCTAGAAGGTGCTATCCAACCATGAAAAACGGTACTTCTACCGCTTTGTGGTCCTCTTTCTATCTCCACTCCCCGACGTCGATCTGCGGGGGCAGCAAAGAAGCTACTAACACGAAAGCCACGCTCTCGTGCCCTTCGATAGCGTTCCTCGCCATCCTTCAGCCACTGCTCGGCGAGACCGAGACTGGTCCTCAATTCAAATAGTTGGGCCTCCAGGGCCCTCCTCTCCTCTTTCTCGGTTGATCTTTTTGCCTTCTCTCTTTCCCTATCCTTTTCCCTCTCAGCACGTTCTCTCTCTCTGTCATCCCTTTCCAGCTGGAGGGTGATCCTTAGCTCTATGGCGTCCCGAGAAAAATTGTAATCTGAGCGACGCTGCAATTCCTCCTCCAACTCCGCTATCCTGGCCTCCCCTTGTGATGCACGAGCAAACATCTCTTGCATCTCTTTGGCCTGCCATATCCGTCATTTCAGGGGTGTGATGAGACGTAAACAGAGAAGCTCGGATAAGAGGAACCTTCACCTGCGCGGAAAGCATTCCCTCTGCCTCCGCAGCACGCTGTGTTACACGGGCAAGCTGCTCGTGGAGCGAATCTAGTTCTGACGAAGGAATCCATAGACTGGAAGAAGCACCCTCTGCCCCTACTGCTGGCAGGGTTGCGTCGAGCCGAGCGCGCTATGATAGCAAGAAGTGGCAATGAGTGGCTAAACACCAGAAACCTAGGGGTATAATTAGGAATATGTATTTGCATACATACTCACCGAGACATGTAAAGCCTCACGGGTGCCACCCAACTCTTCCTCCGTGTCCGCCAAGCGAGCCCGCAAGTTCGCTATCATGGTATCACGGGCATCCTAAACCCATGTCATAGGAGTCAGTATTACATTTTAAAAAAATGATAAAAATAAAAAAAATAAAAAAAATGATCAAAAAGTGAGAAAGGAGATACACCTCCACAAGTCCCTCAGGATGAAGTCGCTCTGCATACATCGCCCTATAGAGACGTAGATAATCTTCACTATCCCGGGTGTGCGACTCCACGAGCATGCCGCCCCGCTGCCAATCTTCATATTGTTCGGGGAAGCGCACCCGCCAGTCAACACAGGTTACCGGCCCACGTGTCTTCCTCCTGACGCGGGGTGGTGCGGTCATATCTATCCATTCCTGGGCAAGCCCTAGAGTCCTCATGACCAATCGTAGCCGGAGTGGCTCGATTTCATTCAGGCAGTGGACCCAAAGGTCCCGACCAAATCGAGGGCGACCTGTGATGACCCACGGTTGGTCGACATCGATCAAGCCCGAGTAAGGCCTCCAGATCACCTACGTTGGCATGCATATATCTCCTTAATCACTCAAAAGGATCAAAAAAGAGAGACAAAAGAAAAGACAAAAAAAATGGAGTCCTACCATCTCTGCGGGGAACTCTTGCAGCTCACGCCTTAATACCATCAGCTGGTAAGACAGAGAGGCTGTGCTCATAATGGGTTGCCACCGCCGAGCTAGTGGTGCCACAGCCACACGCCACTGTCGAGCTCGCCCCATTGGGATGTAGTAATAACTCCATACCTGTGTCATCACATGTCATCAGCATTTCATGAAATAGATTAGTTGCATTAACAAATAAATAAATAATTACCTGGAGAAACGGTATGAAGCCACTCACAGTCACCTCTCGATCTGTCCCTTGGGACAAACTTGCGAATAGATGCGCCAGCATGGCGGCTCCCCAGGCATATTGCCCTACCCTCTCTAGGTCCACCAAAAATTCTAGGAAACGACAATGGATGTCGTCTCCTTTGGAACCCAGCAGTAATTTTCCCAGCAGGAAGAGGAGGAATATCCTCAAGTCCGTGTTTGACCTTTCCCAGCTACTGGCATCCACGCAATACACAGCGCGGGACCCTCTTTCCGCTCTCTCCATGAATTCCTCCAAGGACTCGTTATCACGGTGACGAGTGTCAGTGAGCCCCAACGCCTCCATGATAGACGCCTTGGCTACTGACCTGTTCTTTTGGTCCTTTAATTCCAGACCAAGAAACTTCTGAGCCACTTCACGATAATCGGGGTAGGTGACCCCGGTCACCGCCTCGCCATCCACTCTAAGGCCAGTGATTCGGGCCACATCTTCGAGACTGGGCACCATGTGCCCCCAGGGCATCAAGAAGGCACGACTCTCTGGGTCCCATCTCTCGCGCAATGCTTGGATGAGGGCGACGTCGAGCTTAATGGGTTCGATCTGGAGGAATGCACCAAACCCCATCGCATCCAGCCGGGCTCTCTGGAAGTCAGGCAAGTCTCGATAGGCGGCCACCACTAATTCCCATGAGATGTGCGACCACGTCATACTCTGTGGATTACACAAGAAGTGAGAAGCGGGTGCATCATTGAAATAAAAATAGAAAAAGAATGAGAAAGGAAGAAAGGGATCATGAAGAAATAGAGGGAAGAACTGGCTCGTTTACAAGCTCCGATTGGGTCCTCTCACTGAGCGGCCTTTCAACATCGGAGAGTCTCCTGGAACTACCACTGGATCTGCTCCTCTTCGAGGAGCGAGAAGACTCGCCCTCCACCCTGAAACTGGACTCTCCCTCCATCTCAGAGGATGAGAAACTCTTACTCCATCCTGTCGACTTTTCACCCTTCTAACCAGTCTCCACAACTCCGTGCTTTCAAGTGAAGCAGGCGGGGGGAGTATTTATAGGATTGAAGGGATATGATCCAGATCTATCCCACTTCCTCTTGCAATGGGCCTTGTAACAAAGCACCCATCTTTCACTCAAATAAACGAGATCGGGGGCGTAGCGGGTTGATTCACACCCTACACATCTAGGTTCCATGTGCTCATCATGATTCAAATAAAGTTGAGATGAGGACATCTACATGGAGAAAGGACAATGCAGGTCGACCTTTTCGAATTTGGGAGTGGATTCATCCACAGGAGAAAGGACAATGGGAGTCGATATCTTTGAATCCAGGAGTGGACTCGTCTACATAGAAAGAGGACAGAAGGGCGGTTGGCATCTTTGAATTCGGTGGTACATCATTAAAATTTGTGATGGATTCTCCCAAAAGAAATGCACAATGAGTCTGAGACACGATTCGTTATCTCAAGGGAATCTGTTAAACACGTCACATGGGGACGACATGAAAAGAGGAGGCGTAGAAGAGAAGGAACGCATGGAGGGCAAACCCGTTGGTGCGGACACCCGAGCAGTTGAGCGGTGCGATACGCCGAGCCATCGGTACCGCACACGGAGCACGACTCGAGCCACCTCAGCATCTATTTGGCTCGGAGACAGCCTGGAGACGCCCCCCTGAGTCTCGGCATTTATCATATTTAGTTAGACTTTATGTGTGTGTAATTTGTGTTTATTTCATTGTATGCGGTTTGCTATTTTTGATTGTAAGAGGGGCTTATGTGTAATTTGGACCCCGTGGGCCCCACGGGCCCCCCAGGCCCCATCCCATTGAGCCACCTCACCCATGGGCCCCATGTGGGGTCAGTCAACATGTCAAATGGAGGCTTCTAGATGGGTGGGCCAAGTGGGGGACAAGGGGCTTGGAAAGTCCACATTTGGCCACCCACCCCCACCTACCAAGTCCACCTTCTACACCTAGTCCAAGGGCCGCCCCCCTCCTTGTAGTTTTTTATTTATTTTTTGTGTGTGTGTCACACTCCATCCCAACCCTCCATTCCCATCCCCTAGATCCAATGGTTGTGGATGGATGTGAGATGTAACCAATTTAAGCTTGTATTTTCTATTTTGATGAATTAATGCCATTTGATTCAAAGAAATTCAAGAGCAAGGGCTGGTGCGCCCCCCTCCTCTCTCCTCCCTCTCCCCCTTGAAGCTGTGAAGGCTTCCATTCTGAGGTGTGACGCCTCGTGTATCGGTTCCGACGATCGCCGCCGCCGCCACGAGCCGCCACCGCACCGCCTTCGCCATCAACGGAGTTCTGCCCGTGCAGTACCACAGAAGCTTCCACGAATTTCTTGTCTCAGCCACGAGCTCAGATAGATCTGGGGATTTTAGTGGATGTTCCAGAGGTGTCAAGGACATCCCATAAATTTTGGTTTGCCATTCAGATCTCGTTTCATATTTTTTTATTTTTTTCCACTCTTCCATTTTGGTTCTGCCAGAGTTCTATCCAGATTCATCCCCGCCCTGAGTTTCATGCCTTAGATCCACTTTTTGATTTCTTCTAGTTCACCCAATTTTACTGGAGGTTCCACCCATCCACCCCTTCATCCACAATTTTTCTCAATTTTTGGTTCGTCCATCTCATATTTTCTAAAAATCGTTCTCAGTCCCAGCTACAGTTCTGTTCCCTTGTTCCCAGATCCGACCACCAGTCACCCCAAAAATCATAGTAAATCACCACCACCTCAAAATCAAAATCCAAAACTAGTTCCAGTTCCGTGGTTTGATACCCTACAACGTTGAAGAAGAGCTCAAGAGCTGAATCAGAGGTTTACTAGGCGGTCAACGGCGGTTCTCAGACATGTACCATGCAGATCTGAGATTTCGGTTACTGTACAACAGGGACTTGTAAATTCAATAAAGTTCTGATCCGACCAGATCCAGCAGATCTCTCTGGGTCTAGATTGAAGCACTTGAAGAGAGATTTCCAACGATAGCTCATGCGTCCCGATCCGACGTCGGGATTGATCGCAACAGCTGTTTTCGCCGGAGCGCGCGCCGGAAGACAGCAACCAAAATCCGTGGACAGCTAGTTCATCAATTGGGAATCGGGGCCGATCCACCCCCGATCGGTGTTCCGGGCCGACCGCCGTCCGTGGAGGCGCGACACCAGGGGTCCCCATCACAGTGGGTCCCACCCCCGCAGATCCGGAGGACAGCGCCGTCCGTGGGCCCCGCTTTCCCGCAGAACCCGCCGTTCGGAAAGCACGAAAACGCGGAGTTCGGCACCGCCGGGCGACATCAAGATGCTGCCCGTCAACCCGAGTTGCGTGATTCTCGGGCTCCACATGTGACCTTTTACCTCCCTGCATGGAGTGGGTCAAATCTTTGTATTGCTGTGATATTGTTTAACCGGGAGTCCGTGATTCGGCCGGGGTTGTCTTCGCCACGCCGGGTGCGTGGAGGTAATGGTCCGAACCTCTTGGCGTTCATTTGCTTAGCTAGTATACGGTCTTTTGCCGCTGCCGAGAGTGTAGGTACTAGCCCGTGTGTCCATGTCACCGCTGTGAGAGTGAGAGTGACCCGTCCCGCGACTCGATCCGAGTCCGGAAGTTGAGTCGGACTACCCTTGACCTCCGCCGGTTCCTTAACCGCGCACGGTCCGCGCTTTCCCTCGCTTGGGACGACGAGTGAGCTTCCACTTCTGTTAGCGACGTTTTGCCACTAGGAGCTCGTAGTGTCGGGCTTAGTGTCTCCCTGGTGTGTGCTGCTGGTCGCGTCTTCATCTAGAGTCCGAGGGTGGCACCTAATAGTGTCGTCTCCCGTGTCCGTCCCGCATCAGTTTGGTATCAGAGAAGTCGAGTCTAGGGTAGTCATTGCATATGTCTTGCATGCATCATGGTCTAAGTCGAGTCTAGGACCATCATTATTTTCAAAACAAAAAAAAAGTGTGTTTTAAATTGCATTTGCACCCTTTATTCGGTATCTTAAAAGGTGTTGTCCGAACGTTAGGCTACGCCTACCGGGAGGTCGCACACTTGCGGGAGTGATCTTCGGATCGATTAACTCCGCCCCGTACCGGATATTGGTTTAGGTCTAAGTGCATCATTTAGTGTGTGTTTGCATTAGTCGGTGTCTTCTAGGTCGTGTGTCAGTTGCATGCCCACCCGTCGAGGTACCCAGTACTCGCCACCACCACCTATGGCGGAGTCCCGAGCCCGTAGTTCCGATGAGTCTTCCACGGCCGAGATGTTCCGGGCCATCATGGATCGTTTAGACACGCGTATGGATGGTCTTAGTACGCGTATGGATGGCATAGGGACGCGTCTAGAAGGGCGGATGAAGGTCCTCGAGGATCGGGCCGGGGTTTCGGAGCAGTCCATTCAAGGCCTTGTTGGGAGGATTGCCGTCCTAGAGAGGGGCCCAGTAGCGGCGCAACCCGCGCCGACGAACGGCCAACAGGAGCCGGTTCAGCAGCCTGCTGTGCCAAGGGCTCAGGCGGAGAATGTTGGGGTTCAACAGGTGCATGTGGTGGATGATTATGCATCTGATAATGATCAAGGGGGTAACGGTCGTCGTCATCAACGACGGAATCGTGATGACGAGGATGACGACCGCATTCTTAGGGGTGTGCGTGCGGACCCTCCCACTTTTAGCGGGTCCTTGGACCCTAGGGTGTATTTAGATTGGGAGGCCGGCATGGACCGGTACTTCGAGTGGTTTGAGATGACGGACCACCGAAGAGTCCGATACGCAAAGATGAAGTTGCAAGGGCAGGCCCAAACTTATTGGATCAATGTGGAGAGCCTGCTCAACCAGCGACGTCAACCCCAAATAGGTACTTGGGATGATATGAAGTCCAAATTGAGGGAGAAATACCTTCCCGCCTCATATCGCCAACGTCTCATAGACAAGTGGCAAAGCATTTCCCAAGGGAACCGATCCGTGACCGAGTACACCGCCGAGTTCGATGAGTATTATTTGCGGTGCGGGGTCACGGAAGAGAGCACCATGACGATATCCCGCTTTCGGAGGGGTTTGCGGCCTAATTATCAATATGAACTCTTTCGCCGCAATGCCACCACTTTGGAGCAGGCATATCAGATTGCTCTCGAATTGGAGCAGTTCGAGGCCGAGTTTGAGTCACCCCATCGGTTGGGCTCCTTTCCCCTTCGTAGTGTCGAGTCCCGTGGCTCATCTGGCACGTATCCGAGGGCCCCCATGGCACGACCTCAGGAGCCCGCTCGCCCCGAGCCCTTTGCTCCTAGGCCTCGTCCTCCACCCCCGAGGGACCTTCCTCGTCCCCAGCATCTTACGGCCCCACCCATAGCCCGTCCACCGGCACCCGCACCTCCTGCACGTCCTTTGTTGCCTACGCCTCCTATCCGTCGGGAGGATAAAGGTAAAGGACCTATGATTGGGGAGCCTAGTGGATCACGGCAGCAGTGTTATCGCTGCAATGGGTTTGGCCATTTCGCCAACCAGTGTCCCACCCGCCCATCTCTTCACATTGGGGACACACAGGCCGAGGATACCACCCCTACGGGCCTCGAGTTAGTCAGCTATGAGGCAGATGAAGAGTTAGCTGACGAGTACTATGAGATGGGAGGTGAGGCCCAGGATGTCCAGCAGTCGGACGATACCCACGTGGGGGTCGTCAGATGTATCCTCACCCAGCCACAGGCCAGTGATGACTGGCGTCGGACCACTATCCTTCAGGTATTCTGTAGGCTGGGAAAGTAAATTTGCAAGGTGGTCATCGATAGCGGGAGTTGTATCAATGCAATCTCCACGAACGCTGTCGCTCGTCTTGGTCTCACACCCGTAGACCATCCTTGTCCCTATCAGGTATCATGGGTGGATACCACTTCCATTTCGGTCAGGCTGCGGTGCTTGGTCCCGCTGCAGCTCCACTCCTACCGTGACGAGATCTGGTGTGATGTTCTCCCCATGGAAGTGGGAAGTATCATTCTTGGTAGGCCGTGGTTATTCGACCGAGATGCCACACTCCATGGTCGGTCGAACACCTGTACCTTCGACCACGATGGCCAGCGGGTCACCCTCCACCCCGTTCGGCCCAGGAGCCCATCAGTCAGGGTCCTACTGGCCCTAGTACTCCAAAGCCTTCCGTACCCGGGCCCAGTACCCCATCCCCAGCTTGGGCTATGACCGTTACCTCTGGCCCAGGAGAGCCCTCGACGAGGAGATTGATGATGATTAGCTCCCGGGAGATGGAGCAGGAGCTTAGTCAGGGCTGTCCGGTGTTTGCCATTACGGTCCGAGAGGTGGAGCGGGACTCCGAGGGTGAGCTCCCACCCGAGGTTGTTCCCATTCTGCAGGAGTATGCTGATGTCTTTCCCGATGAGCTTCCCGAGGGACTCCCACCTATGCGGGATATTCAGCATGCCATCGACCTTGTTCCGGGCTCTTCCTTGCCCAACCTTCCACATTATCGCATGAGTCCCACGGAGCATGCCGAGCTTAAACGGCAGGTCGATGAGTTAGTGCAGAGAGGGTCTGTTCGGGACAGCATGAGTCCATGTGCTGTACCCGCATTACTCGCCCCGAAGAAGGATGGCACATGGAGAATGTGTATTGATAGTCGTGCCATCAACAAGATCACCGTGAAGTACAGGTTCCCTATTCCCCGCCTGGATGACATGCTAGATATGATGGCAAGTGCCACTATCTTTTCGAAGATCGATCTTAAGAGTGGCTACCATCAGGTGAGGATTAGGCCAGGTGATGAGTGGAAGACTGCATTTAAGACCAAGGACGGTCTATATGTGTGGTTGGTCATGCCTTTTGGGTTGACCAATGCCCCTAGCACTTTCATGCGGCTCATGACTCAGGTCCTTCGACCTTTCATTGGAGTCTTTGTAGTGGTGTATTTTGATGATATCCTTATCTATAGCCGCACCACAGGGGACCACTTGGACCACCTTCGGCAGGTCTATCTACTTCTTCGGCGAGAGCAGTTGTTTGCGAACCCACAGAAGTGTGCCTTCATGACACCTCAGCTTACCTTCTTGGGTTTCATTGTGTCTAGTACGGGGGTCTCCGCCGATCCGGAGAAGGTCCGGGCCATTGTTGAGTGGCCGGAACCCCATACCGTTCATGATGTCCGTAGCTTTCATGGTCTTGCGACGTTCTATCGTCGCTTTATCCGCGGATTTAGCTCCGTCACCGCCCCGATCACGGATTGCATCCGTAAGGGCACATTTGTATGGACGAAGGCCGCATCTGCCGCCTTCAAGGACATCAAGGAGCGCATGACCCAGACACCTATCCTTTGACTGCCTGATTTCTCGAAGGTGTTTGAGGTCTCTTGTGATGCGTCGGGCGTGGGAATTGGAGGAGTTTTGAGTCAGGAGTCCCACCCGATCGCATATTTCAGCGAGAAGCTGAATGACGTGAAACTGCGATATTCCACGTATGATAAAGAATTCTACGCAGTTGTTCAGGCTCTTAGGCATTGGAGGCACTATCTTTTACATCAGGAGTTTGTCCTATACTCCGACCACGAGGCATTGAGGTACCTCCATTCGCAAAAGAAGCTTAACTCGCCTCACAGTCGTTGGGTCAAGTATCTCCAGCAGTTCACCTTTGTGCTTAAACATAAGGCTGGAGTGGAAAACAAGGTGGCTGATGCCTTGAGTCGGCGAGCATGTTTGCTTACCACCATGAGTGCCGAGGTCATAGGGTTAGAGAAGATGAAGGAGGCCTATGTTGATTGTCCTGACTTCGGTCAGATTTTTACCACTCTCCAGGCCAGACCCTCGAGAGACCTTGATGAGTATGTGCTTCAGGAGGGTTACCTCTTTCGAGGTAGCAGGCAATGTGTTCCCCGAACTTCGGTTCGAGATTTCTTAGTGTGGGAACTACATGCGGGAGGTCTAGCCGGCCACTTTGGTCGGAACAAGACTATTGAGGCAGTGGAGCATCGATTTTATTGGCCGAGCTTGAAGCGCGATGTTGCTAACATCGTGGCTCAGTGCCGTACATGTGCTACGGCCAAGATGAAGAAGCAAAGCTCAGGCCTTTATACGCCTCTACCCGTGCCTGATGCCCCGTGGCAGGATGTTAGTATGGACTTTGTTTTGGGATTGCCACATACCTCCAGGAAGCATGATTCGGTCTATGTGGTGGTTGACCGTTTCTCGAAGATGGCCCTCTTTATCCCTTACTCGAAGACTTCGGATGCTTCTAGGGTAGCCCGCCTTTTCCTTACGCATGTGGTGTGCAAGTTCGGGTTGCCTCGCACTATAGTGTCTGACCGTGATGTTAGATTCACTTCCTACTTTTGGAAGACACTATGGCATATGATGGGTACTCACCTCAAGTTTTCCACTGCATATCATCCCCAGACAGATGGTCAGACCGAGGTGGTCAATAGGAGTCTGGGAGATCTTTTGAGGTGTCTAGTTAAGGACCGCATTGGGGATTGGGATCTCATTCTACCCATGGCTGAGTTTGCATACAATGATTCGGTGAATAGGTCTACCGGCAAGAGTCCATTTGAAATTGTCACAGGTCGTAGGCCTAGGAAACCCGTTGACCTTGTCCCCATGCCTATCCATGCTAGAGTGTCAGAGTTGGCCGAGTCGTTTGCTAGGCAAGTTAGGAGTTTGCATGACGACATCCGTCGTCACATTGAGGCCAGCAATGCACGGTACAAGGAGTTAACCGATGCCCACCGACACCACCGAGAGTTCCACGAGGGCGAATACGTCATAATCAGGGTAAGACCTGAACGGTTTCCCTCTGGAAACGTTAAGAAGTTGCAAGCTCGCGGAGCCGGTCCATTTAGAGTGTTGAAACGCGTTGGATCCAATGCGTACGTTGTGGACTTGCCCGAGGAATATGGTATAAGCTCTACCTTCAATGTATCGGATCTTGTTGCATATAGGGACCCAGCGGTGATCCCTAGTGAGCCTTTTGAGCCATCTCCTCCCCTTGAGAGTGATCCCACACCTGAGTGTCCACTTCCACCTCCAGCCCCTTTTTCACGGCAGCGTGAGCATATAGATCGTATACTGGACGAGCAAGTGACAGTTACCAGGAGTGGATCTTACCCGCGCTACCTAGTGCGATGGAGAGGACGGCCCGCTACTGAGGACACATGGATCACACATGTCGAGTTGCAGCAGATCGATCCGGACCTTTTGGAGCGATACAGGAGCGATGCAGACCCTTACTCGACAGGGTCGAGTTTCTCTCACCCGGGGAGAATTGGTGCGGACACCCGAGCAGTTGAGCGGCGCGATACGCCGAGCCACCGGTACCGCACACGGAGCACGACTCGAGCCACCTCAGCATCTATTTGGCTCGGAGACAGCCTGGAGACGCCCCCCTGAGTCCCGGCATTTATCATATTTAGTTAGACTTTATGTGTGTGTAATTTGTGTTTATTTCATTGTATGCGGTTTGCTATTTTGATTGTAAGAGGGGCTTATGTGTAATTTGGACCCCGTGGGCCCCACGGGCCCCCCAGGCCCCATCCCATTGAGCCACCTCACCCATGGGCCCCATGTGGGGTCAGTCAACATGTCAAATGGAGGCTTCTAGATGGGTGGGCCAAGTGGGGGACAAGGGGCTTGGAAAGTCCACATTTGGCCACCCACCCCCACCTACCAAGTCCACCTTCTACACCTAGTCCAAGGGCCGCCCCCCTCCTTGTAGTTTTTTATTTATTTTTTGTGTGTGTGTCACACTCCATCCCAACCCTCCATTCTCATCCCCTAGATCCAATGGTTGTGGATGGATGTGAGATGTAACCTATTTAAGCTTGTATTTTCTATTTTGATGAATTAATGCCATTTGATTCAAAGAAATTCAAGAGCAAGGGCTGGTGCGCCCCCCTCCTCTCTCCTCCCTCTCCCCCTTGAAGCTGTGAAGGCTTCCATTCTGAGGTGTGACGCCTCGTGTATCGGTTCCGACGATCACCGCCGCCGCCACGAGCCGCCACCGCACCGCCTTCGCCATCAACGGAGTTCTGCCCGTGCAGTACCACAGAAGCTTCCACGAATTTCTTGACTCCGCCACGAGCTAAGATAGATCTGGGGATTTTAGTGGATGTTCTAGAGGTGTCAAGGACATCCCATAAATTTTGGTTTGCCATTCAGATCTCGTTTCATATTTTTTGATTTTCGTCCACTCTTCCATTTTGGTTCTACCAGAGTTCTATCCAGATTCATCCCCGCCCTGAGTTTCATGCCTTAGATCCACTTTTTGATTTCTTCTAGTTCGCCCAATTTTACTGGAGGTTCCACCCATCCACCCCTTCATCCACAAGTTTTCTCAATTTTTGGTTCGTCCATCTCATATTTTCTAAAAATTGTTCTCAGTCCCAGCTACAGTTCTGTTCCCCTGTTCCCAGATCCGACCACCAGTCACCCCAAAAATCATAGTAAATCACCACCACCTCAAAATCAAATTCCAAAAATAGTCCCAATTCCGTGGTTTGATACCCTACAACGTTGAAGAAGAGCTCAAGAGCTAAATCGGAGGTTTACTAGGCGGTCAATGGCGGTTCTCAGACATGTACCATGCAGATCTGAGATTTCAGTTACTGTACAACAGGGAATTGTAAATTCAATAAAGTTCTGATCCGACCAGATCCAGTAGATCTCTCTGAGTCTAGATTGAAGCACTTGAAGAGAGCTTTCCAACGATAGCTCATGCGTCCCGATCCGACGTCGGGATTGATCGCAGTGGCTGTTTTCGCCGGAGCGCGCGCCGGAAGACAGCAACCAAAATCCGTGGACAGCTAGTTCATCAATTGGGAATTGGGGCCGATCGACCCCCGATCGGTGTTCCGGGCTGACCGCCGTCCATGGAGGCGCGCCACCAGGGGTCCCCATCACAGTGGGTCCCACCCCCGCAGATCCGGAGGACAGCGCCGTCCGTGGGCCCCGAGGGCCCGCAGAACCCGCCGTTCGGAAAGCACGAAAACGCGGAGTTCGGCACCGCCGGGCGACATCAAGATGCTGCCCGTCAACCCGAGTTGCGTGATTCCAGGGCTCCACATGTGACCTTTTACCTCCCTGCATGGAGTGGGTCAAATCTTTGTATTGCTGTGATATTGTTTAACAGGGAGTCCGTGATTCGGCCGGGGTTGTCTTCACCACGCCGGGTGCGTGGAGGTAATGGTCCGAACCTCTTGGCGTTCATTTGCTTAGCTAGTATATGGTCTTTTGCCGCTGCCGAGAGTGTAGGTACTAGCCCGTGTGTCCACATCACTGCTGTGAGAGTGAGAGTGACCCATCCCGCGACTCGATCCGAGTCCGGAAGTTGAGTCGGACTACCCTTGACCTCCGCCGGTTCCTTAACCGCGCACGGTCCGCGCTTTCCCTCGCTTGGGACGATGAGTGAGCTTCCACTTCTGTTAGCGACGTTTTGCCACTAGGAGCTCGTAGTGTCGGGCTTAGTGTCTCCCCGATGTGTGCTGCTGGTCGCGTCTTCATCTAGAGTCCGAGGGTGGCACCTAATAGTGTCGTCTCCCGTGTCCGTCCCGCATCACCCGTCACATGAGAGCGAGTCGTTCCATTCACACGTCTATATAAACTGTCATGTTCACCGTGAGAAGAGAGCGGGTGTACGAGTAACTTGCTAAATCTCGCACCACCCTCTTGGTCATCTCTCTCCTCTCCTAAGGGGGTGGTCCCTGGGAGGTCATCTAGAGCTCTGCGACGTTGCAGTTATCTCATCGCATCGCACGTTCCCACCCTCTATTGTAGCGCTCCTCACCCTCCTCTGGTCTCTCGCGACCTCGATAGCCGTGAAGCTCTTGAACCCGAGGCTGTTGGCTGAGCCGCCCCCTACTCTGCAATGGAGACTACACCAACCCTAGGAGCTCCTTCACCGTGAGCTCCATCTCTCCTCCAATCGGCAGTAACTCTAAAGGAGTGACGTGTCCGAGCGCTGTTTCTTCCGGAGCTTCATCACTTGGGCCTCACATGCCCTCCTCTCGTCTCGATCCCGATGTCGCTTTATCCACTCCTCTCTTTCCATTCTCTCCCAGTTTACTTCTCTCCTCGCCACCTGAAGAAAAATCCTCAGCTCCATGACATCTCAGGGCAACTCCGCATACTGTAGTTGCTTCAATCCCCTAGCTCCTATCCAGTGACGGCCGACCATCACCCGACGTCCGCCATTCCAGTCACAAAGAAAGGGGAGGGGAGAGACTGAAAGAGCGTGCAATGGCATTAAGGCTTTGCATTTATTTCAAAACAAGATACATCAGGGTTTGGGCACCTCAGGCCTCAGTTTCCCGAGCTCCATTACATAAGCCTTCCATAGCTCTCGATCCTCACTCACAGACACCATCGCCTTCCTTGGAATGCTTGCCTTCCACGAAGCTTTGATCGCCTTCACCTTCTTCGCATCATCCTCCATGCCCAGCTCTCTCTCCTTAATCAGAGGAAGGTCAGATTCGGATAGCATAGGAAGAGAGTGCCGAGGAAGGCCAATTTGCAGGCAGCACCGGTGCGAGCTGTAAAGAACAAATTCGGTTGCACCGATAAGCTGGAGTTCCGCAATGGAAGAAGATCTCGTGAGAAGACCACGTGAAAGTAAACATGCTGGCACACAAGTGAACATATCCCGCGCCAAGGAGTTGAAGTGAGTACGCCAGTCGCCGCGTGTCTTCAGACGGGGCATGCGATTGGCCACCTTTCCACCGAAGCCCAACACATCAGCCATGTAACGGAGGGGGCTTTGTTCGAAAATCCTGGAGGTGGTCTGTACCCCTTCGTGGTGATGAAATTTGAAGTGAAGATCAATCCAGCAGTTGAGGAGAAGCATGCACCCGTGAGGAGGCCTACCCATGCTGGAAGCCGTGAGACCACTGTAAAGATGCACGAGGACAGCGGGCCCCACTCTCTTTCCCTCCCAAAGTCCATAGATCGCTCCCAATTGGTCTTCCTCTACGATGTTGTCAGTACAAGGAAAGAGGAGAGCTCCGGCCAAATAAATTGTGAACCCTTTCATAGGCCCTTCTAAATGTTCATCATCTATCAACCCTTCTAAGGCAGTCACGGTCCAGTCTGCGAGCTTTTGCAAGTTGACTCCCTTTTGGGTTTGAACGCCCTTTATGGTTCCAGATGGCATAAAGCTTCCAAGAACTTCCCCGGTAGTTACCCTCTTCCGCATCCGCGAAACCTTTATCCTGTCATCCTTCATCGACCTTCTTAAGCATAGTAGAAGTTCTGCCTCCTCGAGGAGGACCGTTGCCTCAAGAGTAGGGAAGATAAAAGTGTGGTTTTCCGGATGCCAAACCTCCGCCAATGCACCCAGGGCCGCCCAATCCATGTAGATCTTATCATAATGCTTGGCATGGACCACCAACCCTTGGAGGTGCCATTTTGAAATAACGGCCCTCATACCGATAGTGATGCTGGACGTAAGCTTCGATAGCCAGGGCAGCTTTGAGAATTTTCTTGGGCTCGGAAAAGAGGATACGGCTGAAAGGAAGGAAAAGAAAAGAATGAAAAAAGCGAGGGAGAACTTATGAAGGAAACTAGGAGAAAGAGCCAACTTACCGCCCGTGAGAGAATCCTCTCGCTCAGATGGCCTTCAATGTCGGTCAACCTCCTGAATTCATGGCCGAACCTGCTCCTCTTGGCAGGACGGGAAGACCCGCCTTCCATCTCAAAAGGGCAGGATTTCTCTCCCCTCATCTCAAAAGAGCTTAACTCCCCGAACCACCAATGGATGAGCTTTTTCTAAGGATCAAAGGGGATACTTATAGTGAAAAAGGGGGGGGGGGGTAAAAAGGTAAATGTAAAGCATTTATGACAAGTTACCGTGGTGAATTTAACCTGATGAATCTTGTCTGATTTGCGTCGTGTTTTCCCCTGCTCCTGTATTAGTGTGCGGACGTCCTGTACAGTCGAATGTAATTTTACTTCTTATGAAATAATCATTCTTCACTGCTTGATGTTCGGTGCAGGTTCCAAGAATAAAATGAAAATAAAAGAGCAAGAGGGCGCCATTGCCCTATCATGTCCCACCATCGGTCACTTCGGTGACTGATCCCACTGTGTCATGCATCCTAGTATATGATATCTACGTTATTAGAGCATGTCAAGGACCTTATGCCTTGAACGAATCTGGAGTTTGAGTTCTCCTCCAACAAAAATAGTGATAACTTCAGAAAAGTTCAGGACATACGGATAGGCCGTTGGGTTGTGGTAGCTTGGGGATGATGGTTCCATTCGGTGAAGTCGGTGCGTGGATAAATGGGCCCCGGCTCAGTATCGGCTCATCGAATCGGTATCCTGACCTGTCCTTAGTAGCTTAACAATATTATCCTTGGCTATCTTCTATTTTTAGTTTGTTTTAATTTTTCCTTTAAACCCAGCATGCATTCATGTAGGACTTTGATATCACTATAGAAGATCATTCATTTAACTCGATTGTGAGGGCCGTTGTGCTTAAATTCTTGACTAATACGGGATATTCTATTCTGAATCGAGTACTGAGTTTCTGTGAAACCATCTTAGGCTGGTTGGCCGAAACAGACCTTTGTTTGGATTTATCAGCTACCCTTTTTATTTACTCCATTGGACCCACCTTGGTCGCAGCACTTCTACATTGGCTGGTAACCGCTCCCCAAGGTGAAACCTGCGGGTCTACGACTCAGGTACTTTCACGCCGAGAAGTTGGTCCCTCTTTCTGTTAGTCTTTTGTTATTTTCAGCTAAACAATCGTTGATTTCGGAGGACCTTCTTCAAAGTTGTTTTGTTGAAACTTAGGAAAGATTCCAATCACGTAGTGTTAAAACGTGTCTCATCACGCCTTGGTATCCACTTTTAAGTCCACTCCCCACTCCATTTCATTACACTTCTATTCCATTCCACTCTGTGTCATTCCCCTGCAAAGCAGACGCCAAGGTGGGACAGCTGTAGACACGGCATTTTAGCATTATGCTGAGCAGATCCCGTATTACACTAAAAAGCCCCAAAGCAGCTCACACGGTTAAGTTAGTTGAGTAATCTCTAATTTAATCTGATGATCTCGTCTCACGAAAAGAAAATTGTGGTTTCTTGAATAAAAACTCTTGTTAATGGGCTTGTGACCATTCTTACACAAAATAAAAAAATGTTAATGGGCTTGGCCCATCCTTTAAATCCTAAAAGAGGGGGGTTCATTGTGTGCTAATGGGCTTGGCCCATTCCTATTCAAAAATAAATAAATAAAATTTTAATTCGCATGGCCCCATCTTTTATTGCCCAACTTATTAACTTCCTCCATTTCTCACGGATCTTGCTCCCTCTCTCAACCCCACACACTTAAACCTCCCACTCCACACCCATCTCTCTCACCAACACACCTGTGAGCCCCCTGACACTCTTCCCTGGATACCAAAAAAAAAAGCACACCTCCCATCTTCCCTCGGACCCCGGCCACTTCTCACCCCATCGTAAGCCCCTCACCACACACACATACCCCCCCTTTGCATGCACCCACGATGCCACCTATCCTCACCCCTCTCCACCCTCCATACCGCCGCGAGCCCCCATAACGCCACCGCCACCTTCACCGGCCACCTGCCGACGTCGCAGTTGACCTCCCTCCGCCAACGCCACCGCAGCCACCTCCACTCAACACCACCGCTGTCGCCGTCGACCACCTCCTGCACCGCCTAGCCGCCGGTCGTCGTCGCTGTGAGCCGTCCGCCCCACCACCTCCGCCTCCCGACGCCGTCACCACGAACCACCCCCGGCCACGTCAACACCACCTCCACGCCACCTGCCGCACCACCGCCGCTCACGTCCGTCACCGCGCCCACGACGCCATCCACGTCAACCACCACGTCATCGGCCACCCTCCAGCTCCCCGTTGCAGACGCGTCCGCCACGCTGGAGCACCTTCTCCGACCGTCGGCCACCTGCCGCTGCACCCTCCAACC
This sequence comes from Amorphophallus konjac, assembly GCA_022559845.1. NCBI lineage: Eukaryota > Viridiplantae > Streptophyta > Magnoliopsida > Alismatales > Araceae > Amorphophallus > Amorphophallus konjac. The sequence goes on from CM040128.1 coordinate 257,280,001, forward strand.
GCAACGAGCCCCATAACGCCACCGCCACCTTCACCGGCCACCCCGCGACCTGCACCGCCGCCGCCATGAGCCTGCTGCCGTCAACCCCTCACCGCCGGCGAACCCTCCGTCACCCTCGTCCTCTCTGTCTCCACCGTGGCGAGCCCCCCGTCGTCCCCCCCTCTCTTCCGTTTTCATTCTCTCTCTCACCCCATTCTCTCTTTCCTCCCCTCGCGTCTCACTTCCTCTCTCTCTCCGTCTCTCTCCTCCCCCCGCTGTGTTTCGCGCCCCCTCTCCCGTCTCTCTCTCCCTCTCTCTTTCTCTCTTTCTCTCCTCCTCTCTCTCTTTTTCTCTCCCCCTCATCTCTCTTGATCTCTCTTCCTCTCTCCCTCTCGATCTCTCTCACTCCTTTTTTTTTATGTTTTCTTGCGTCTCTCTCTCTCCCTCCTCCACCATCTCTCTCTCCCCCTGCATCTCTCCCTTTGTCCCCCCTTACCCGATCTCTCTCTCCTCTCTCTTGCTATCCCCCTCTCATCTCCCTTTCTCTCTCATCCCACGCTCTCTCTCTCTCTCTCTTTCTTGTTTTATTTTCTTTTCTCTCCCACTTCTTTCTCTCTCCCCCTCTCACGGTCCCCCCTCTCTCTCCCTGTTTCTTTCTCATTCTCACGGTTTCCCCCCTCTCTCTCACTCGCCCTCTCTCCTCACCCTCTCTCTCTCTCTTCACGTCCCCTCCTCCTCTCTCTCAATCTATCTCTCTCTCATCTCATCACTTTTTTTATTTTTTTATTCCATCTCACTGCCTCTTTCATCTCTCTCCCACAAACTCTCTCTCTCTCTTTCTCTTTCACTCTCTCGATATCTCACTTTCACTTTTTATTATTATTATTTTCCTCCTCCCACTTCTCTTTCCCTCTTACACCTCACTCTGCCTCACGCCCCCTCTCTTTCTTTTCATCCCATCTCTCTGCTCTCTCTCTTGATCCCTCTCTCACCATCCCTTTTCTTTTATTTTTTTTATTATTCCTCCCCCCCTCAGTGTTTCTCGATCTCTCACTCACCCAATGTCTCTCTCTCCCTGCGTCTCTCTCCCTCACATGCTCTCTCTCTCATATATATATATATATATATATATATATATATATATATATCTCATATTTCACTCCTTTTTATTTTATCTTTTTTCTCTTCTTTCCTTTAAAAAAAAGCTAAAATAATAAAAAATCTTAAAAAAAATAGCAGAGACGAGTGCTTTCTCCTCTCTCTCTGTCTCTCTCTCTCTCCCTGCGTCTCTCTCTCACACGTTGCCTCTCTCCCCCCTCCCATGTTCACACTGCACACACATGCACTTAATTTCAAATTCACGTACACACACATGCACATAGCTTCACCCTCACACTGCACACACTCATGCTGTTCACCTCTCACTCTCATGCACACTATGCACCAGTGATATATATTTGTACATGTAGTTCGTTCAGGTAGTTCTTTTGATTTTTATTAACATATTCACTCTTTTATCTCTATATATACTTATATACATATACTTATATAGAAGAGTATACGTATATTCATATAATATGTATATAATATATACTCCCATATTATATATATATATATATATATATATATATCTTATGTTCATCTTGTTTATATATGTCTATTTACATGGTTGAGTGATTTATGCTAGTTCGTTATCCTTCTGACTGTTATCCTTTTGAAAGTGCAGAAATAAAAGCGAGACTTTTGGCCCAATTAGCTCTCCCACGTGTTCCTGTACACGGGGAAGCCGTTTCGTCCCTCTGCTCGCTCGCCCCCGTGCTTGCATCGCCATCAACGGCTTCGTTCCTTACTCTTGTTATTTTATTTTGTTTTTAGTCTGTTATCCATGTTATTAGTGTTTTATCCCATGAATTGCTATCATATCATATTACTTTTCTGATTTAGTTTTCTGTGTTTGTTCATTTTGTAGGGTAACCAACTCAAAAGCCCTCTTTTTCGGCCAGCCGAACGAAGAGGAAGAAGGAGCCCATATCATCCCGCGTCAAAGGCAAAAGCGATCAACCAGTTTGGGACCCTCGGTCCCTGGCGATCACACCACCAAATGCGTGCTTGTAGTAATTTTTATTTTATGTCTATAATACCCGCGGATAGCTAAATCCCGCACGGGTCTGTTTGTACTATAATCGGTCGCCGTGAGTCATTCCACCGTGGTCATTTACTTTCAGCACTTCCTTTCTGTACTTTGTTATATTATTGTTAAAATCCCGCAGGATCAATGTCCTGCGGCGGTCTGTTTACTCTCTGTTATATTTTTGCTATTATAACTGTGTGAGGAGTGATATGCCGTTCCAAATTCCGAGTCTACGTGTATTTTTGTATCCGCCAATTTCTACTACGTAGAGTCCCAGGCTCGCATCCGGTATATAAAAAACTACTCACGGAACGGTAGGCCACACCTACTGGGAAAGGAGTTTAGTTCGCGTGAGAGGGCCTTCGGATCCCTACCACCGCCACGTACCGGAGTTCGGTAAGTCTAGGTCTACAGTATTCCTGCTACAGGTTGTACTCTCCACTTTTTTCTATTTCACCCCCCTTTTAAGCACGCGTTTCTTTCGTCATTTTATTTCTTTCACTAAGAGGGAGAAACCCCATCTCTCTCTCAGTCCACCACGTGACACGTTCACACCTACCTACCGCCCGGTACAGCAACGTCGAAGGCGGTGCAACCCCGAGCGACAAGCCATCATTAGACAACAAGTGGGAGAAAAATTACGATCAGGGCTACTCCGACCTACCCTGTATCCAGACTGGGTGGCCAACGTAGTCCTAGTGCCTAAAAGCAACGGGAAGTGGCGGATGTGCGTGGACTACACCGACCTCAACAAAGCCACACCCAAAGATAGCTTCCCCATGCCACGGATCGACCAACTGGTCGACCCCACGGCCGAGCACGAGATGCTAAGCTTCCTCGACGCCTATTCTGGGTACCATCAGATCAGCATGTACCAGCCCGACCAAGACAAAATCACGTTCATCACCGACCACGGCTTATACTGCTACACCCGCATGCCGTTTGGGCTGAAAAATGTGGGAGCTACGTATCAACGCCTAGTCAATCACATGTTTGACTCGTAGATCGGCAGCAACATGGAGGTCTACATCGACGACATGCTCGTGAAAAGCCTCCAAGCAGCCGAGCACCTGCGTAACTTGGCGGAGACCTTCACCACACTACGAAGAGAAGAAGGGATGGATCGACTGGGACCAGGAGTGCGAACAAGCGTTCAAAGAATTGAAACGCTACCTAACGACACCTCCTGTCCTCGCCAAACCCCAAGGGGGGGAACAGCTGTGCATGTACCTATCTGTAACGCCCAGCACCATGAGTGCTTTGCTCCCACGGGAGGAGACGGAAGTCATGAAGCCGGTCTACTTCGTCAGCTGAGCACTACAAGGACCGGAATTTCAGTACTCGTGGACTGAAAAGTTCGCCCTAGCATTGATTACGGCTGCTCGCAAGCTACGTCCATACTTCCTGGCCCACCCGATCGTCATCCTCACCGATCAACCCCTCCGATAAATCCTTAAGAACCCTGATGCGTCAGAAAGACTGGTCAATTGGGACATCGAGTTGGGAGAATTCGACATCAAGTTTCGACTAAGGACGATGATCAAGGCTCAGGATCTCACGGACTTCGTCGTCGAATGCACTCTACCCTTCGAAGACTCACTCGAGAAGTTCCCGGGGCCCGCTTGGGAACTATATGTCGACAGATCGTCCTACGCTGCGGGCAGCGGCGCGGGGCTAGTTTTACTCTCTCCATAAGGAGTAAAGCTACAGTACACCCTATGCTTCAACTTCCCGACCACGAACAATGTGGCTGAGTACGAGGCGCTCCTCTCCGGGTTGCGCATGGCGAAGTACCTGGGAGCATCAAGCGTGCGGGCATACAGCGACTCCATTCTCATCGCCAACCAGGTCAGGGGGGAGTTCGAGGCCCGAGACCCCTCCATAATGAAATATTTGGAGAAGACCAAGGCACCAGGGAGTGAGTTCGCCCACTTTGTAGTGGTCCATATCCCACGTGAGGAGAACGTCCGAGCAGACGCCCTCTCCCGCCTGGCGTCAGCCACTACGGTCTCCAGCTCGAGATCAATCCTGGTAGAGGAACTGTCAGCACCGAGCATAGACGATCCAACACTCCAGGTAAATGCCATCGACTACGAACCCTCCTGGATGAATCCTCGACTCGATTTCCTCCTTTGGCAGTAGCTCCCCAGCGATGACGCCGAAGCACAATGCACGCTGGTGAGAGCGGCCCACTTCAATTCGCTATGGTGAATGGCCTGCTATATCGCCGGTCTCTCTCAGCTCCTCTACTCAAGTGTCTCTTCCCCACGGAAGCCAACCAGGCCATCCAAGAAGTCCATGAAGGACTCTGCGGAAGTCATGTGGGAGGGCGAGCACTCGCGAGGACGCTGATCCGACAAGGGTATTGGTGGCCCACCTTGCAGCAGGACTGTCTCAGCTATGTTTGAAGGTGCCCTCAATGCCAGAAGTATTCCCACCTACACCACCAGCCGGTGACGCAGCTCCACGCCTTGACGGAGCCCCGTCCGTTCGCTCGGTGGGGGATCGACATCCTGGGCCCCTTCCCTGAGGCACAGGGGAGGAAGAAATTCCTCATAGTCGCCATCGACTACTTCACCAAATGGATAGAAGCCGAACCATTGGGGAAGATAATAAGCGAAGTAGCCTGGAAATTCGTGCTGCGAATCATTATTTGCCGATTTGGGATCCCTAGGGTTCTCACTACCGACAACGGCAGACAGTTCACGAGCACCGCCTTTCAGGAGAAGTGCTCAGAGTTGGGGATCTGGAACCACTACACCCCGGTGGGACATCCCCAAACCAACGGCCTGGTGGAGAACACCAACCGTACTCTACTCCATGGCATCAAGACCTGCCTGGACCAAGCAGGCGACGCATGGATTGATTTGATCCCCAACATTCTATGGGCTCACCGGACCACTGCTAGAGCCACCACCGGAGAGACGCCTTTTCATCTCACCTACGGAGCAGAGGTAGTAGTTCTGGTGGAAATATCCAACCCCTCGTTACGAGTGGGACACTTTGATGAGGCCATGAACAACCAGGTAATGCGAGAGAACCTGGACTTGCTCGAAGAAGGAAGAATCAACGCCCAGATAAAGCTTGCGACATATCAGCAGAAGCTGGCGCAGTATTACAATGCCCGGGTTAAGGAGCGACACTTCTTCCCCGGATTTCGGGTTCAACGGCGAGCAAGCGTGGCTGACCCATGAGGAGCCCCAGGGAAGCTCGCACCTAACTGGGAGGGCCCGTACCGGGTAACAGAAGCACTCGGCAAAGGAGCGTATAGGCTAGTGACGCTGGGGGGGAGAGAGGTGCCCAGGACGTGGAACTCCGTCAATCTCAGGAAATACTTCCAGTAAAATGTCACCAGCCATACCCCACCGAGGTAAATTGCCAACGATAAAGAAGGTAACCTAAGTGTTCCCTAAAGGCGCGAGCACTGCTCCCCTTGAAAATGAGAAGGTAACCTAAGGGTTCCCTAGAGGCGAGCACCGCTCCCCTCAAAAAATGAAGAAGGTAACCTAATGGTTCCCTAAATGCGAGCACTGCTCCCCCTGAAAATGAAGAAGGTAGCCTAAGGGTTCCCTAGAGGCGAGCACCACTCCCCTCAAAAGTGAAGAAGGTGACCTAAGGGTTCCCTAGAGGCGAGCACCGCTCCCCTTGAAAACAAGAAGGTAACCTAAGGGTTCCCTACAGGCGCGAGCACCGCTCCCCTTGAAAACGAGAAGGCAGCCTAAGGGTTCCATAAAGGCGCGAGCATGACTCCCCTTGGAAATGATAAGGTAACCTAAGGGTTCCCTAGAGGTGGGCACTGCTCCCCTTGAAAAATAAAGTGGAAACCCAAGGGTTCCTGCGGAGGACGCGAGCAAGGTGAATACAAGCACGTAGAATCACTTCAGTAAAAGGTACATACTAGTATTGGCTCAAGAACAAAGAATTTATATTTCTTTAGTCAAAATACAAGCTACCAGAAACTGAAAAAATACCCTCACATGGGCCAAGTACAAGTACAAGGAGGAACAAAACGTGCTCAACAGTGGCGACATATAACTCCAACAACTCGCCCCTTCGGCATCGTCCTTCATCAATGATCATGTAGAGTCTCTGAGCAGGCACAGGTACCCATCTTTGTTCTATGGGAGGGTACCTATGGAAAAGCCTCCTATGCCAGAGAAGAGGGACAAAGCCCTCAGGCCAGCAAAGGGCTTCACCGGTAGAAGGCCTGCACGAGGAAAACTAGGCCAGTAGCTCCGGCCACCCCCGCCGGTGAGTCCTCGGGCCGCGAGGACTGACCACTCCGAGAGACCCTCTGCGGAGGAGGAGGATCAGCCTCGACAGTAGCAGGGGCCTTGCCCCTTTCGCGCCCCTGGCTACCGGGGCGGACGCCGGAGTAGCAACCGCCAGCGCTACAGGCTACGACGACGGGCGAACACTGGGGGGAGGCGCCCCAGGCGAGGGTGGGACCCGACTTTTAACCAGGGTCGAATCCCTCTCCCTCTTCCTCGATCGGCGGCGACTGTCCATCTCTGCCAACTCGTCCTCGGTCAAATAAACTCGACCACCGCCATCCATGGCAGACTCTTCACCATGTACGCCAGGAGTGGCCTCGGGAGAACTCTGCCGATGATGAGGCCCTCCACTGGCCACCTACACCTCGGGCGAACGCGCTAGAGGCATGCAAACAGGGGCCGGATACTGCAACCTCCCCGGGGCAAAAGCAACAAGGGCTGGGGGGGGGGCGATGACCGACACCTTGCCAGTTCCCGGAGCAACATGATCCACGGGGCGAGGAGCTAGCCGCGGCAGCCGGACGATCTCAGGGGTCCAACCCAGTGCTTCAGCTGCCCCTGAAAATGCAAAGACAAGGTTAGTCAAGCATCAGTCGCAACCGCCACTAAAGCACCCCTGGAAATTTTAAAGAATAAAATAGGTTCTAAATAAATTTAAACTAGTGAGAAATGATCAAAAAAAACAAAAGAATTTATACTAAGGGGCCTCACGTGTGTAAGTATGCATATTAAGTTTTAAACCTATATATAAATAAATAAATAAATATATATATATATATATATAGACCAAAACCTATTTACCTAAATCCACTAAGGAGGCCTTCCCACGTGAAACCACTAACAAGCCCATTATTTGTAAACTAGCTAAACCCATCTATATATATATATATATATAAAAGTCTCACTCATAAGTCAATCACTTAAACCAAAACCCACATATAACTTGGTGTTTTAATGAATATGGTGTTTTAATGATAGCAATATGAATGAGTCACCATTTTATTTTGCTAATAGCTTGACATTGAATCATAACAATCTGAATGCATATAACTGATATATTCTGTGGAGAATGCATGAGAGTGCATAAAGTGTTTTGTGCTTGAATTAAGATCGGTGCATTGCTTCTTCTGTATGTATATTGCTTCTTCTGTGCATATACTGCCTCAGTGCACTTAGATGGGTCGACTCCTTTCCTTGATGGGTTGACCCCCCAGATTTCACAAGTCTATACAACCGTCTTTATGCATAGCAATGTCTGTACAGCCGTTTGCTCATATAACTTGCATGTCTATACACTGCATGACGAGCCCAAAAGTCTGTACATCACAGTTGTGTCAAAGTCTGTACAGCCGCTTGTTTGCCAAAGTCTATACAGCCTCTGTGTGTTCTATGCATTTTGCAAGTCATGCAGCGTCAACGCAGCAAGTGTGTCTCATGCATCATGCGTCGACGCCCCCAGATTTCCAAGTCTATACACTCGTCTTCATGCATAGAAGAGTTCATACATTGCATCGTTGTGTTAAGTATATACATTCACATTGTCTGTTGGCCTGCACGCACACTCAAGTCCACACATCGTGAGGTCTGCACATTGTGTCACCCAATGTCTATGCATTGTTCATTCAGTAATTCATTCTGCTTTGTCAAGTCCATACATTGGGCTACTGTGCAAGTCCACACATTGGCCTTCAGGCTTGCAAGTCTATACATCGGGGTGAAGTCCGTACATCCTTCGTTGAACTTCGAAGTCTGTACATTCATCAGTGTTCTTCCAAGTCTGTACATTGGAAGTTTCACCTACGTTGCCCTTCAAGTCTATACATCGGTAGTTTTACCATCGTTTCCCTTGAAGTCTATACACTGATGGCTTTACCGTCGTTTCACTTGAAGTCTATACACTCGACTGCCTTGTCTTGATCAAGTCTGTACAGAGCTTCTGTGCTCAAGTCTATACAGCCTTTCACTTGGAAAGTCTATACATCGTGAAGTCTTCACACTGGCCTTTGAATGATGTATGTATATTGTGCATCTCTTCGTTGAAGTATGTACAGCCTTCGCTGAGCCTTCCAAGTCTGTACAGTCACTAAGTCTGTACATCCTCTAGGCGCTCACGAAGTCTATACATTGGTTTTCTTTTCAAGTCTGTACAGACTTTGGTTTGTGCAAGTCTATACAACCGACTGTTCAGTTTGTGACCAAGTCTGTACAGCCAAGGGACTGTTAAGTCTGTACATTAGCTCAAGCCTCCAAGTCTGCACATTCGGCCTTCAAGCCTTTAAAGTCCATACATTGGACTATGCTTTGCGAAGTCCATACATTGGACTGTGCTTCGCAAAGTCCATACATTGAACTGAGCTCGTGAAGTCTATACATCCATCGGTTCTTTGTTGGCCCAAGTCCATACATTGGTAAAGTCTTCACATCGCCTGATTTCTTCAAAGTCTGTACATCCTTCAAGGGGCCAAGTCTATACATCCTCCCGTTCAGATTTCCAAGTCTATACAACGTTGTTGAGTGGAAGTCTGTACAGCCGTTGGGTTGCCAAAGTCCATACATTGTGAACCTCAAAGCCTGTACAGACCTTGCCTTGTTCAAATCTGTACATCGTTCATTTGTCTTGGCAAGTCTACACATTGGTAGTCTGTACATCATTCATGAAGATTGAACATTGAGCAAGTGTATACATTGGACGAGTCTGCATCGTGCCTCAGTCATGAAGTCTATACATCGTCTGTCTTCATTGAAGTCTCACGAAGTCTGTACATCGTGGCTTTTGTGCTCCAAGTCTACACATCATGGCAAGTCCGAAGTCTACACATTGGAAGTATATTTCATTCATGCATCAATGCGTCGACCCCCTGATTAGATGAGTCGATGCCCCTTTAGACTTCAAGTCTATACACTATGTTCATGCATTGTTCTCATCCAAGTCTACACATTGAATGTTAGCATGCTCGCACACACTAAGACCATACATTGAATAAAGTCTGTACGTTGCTGTTGAACAAAGTCTGAACATTGCTTCAGCGTTGGCTTCAGCCAAGTCTATACATCGACTGGTTCTTAGTTGGGCCAAGTCTATACATTGCCCAGGCTGCATAACGTCAAGTCTTTACATTGAACTCTATACATTGCATGCAGTTGCGCTTCACAAGTCTACACATTGCTGCTCTTCACAGCAAGTCTATACAATGCATTGCTTCCTTAAAGTCTGTACAGGTTTATACTTAACAAGTGTTCTCGTCTGTCTGACAGGTGCTCTGCTCGTGGAGGCCAATGAAGGGCACGTGATCCGAGGCTGGAAGGGCTGACAGGAAGACGACACGTGGCCAAAAGTCCTGGGCGGGAAATGTGGAGAACACACGCCCTAGCTGCTGCTGCTGCTGCTATATATACAAGTCTTCTTCATCAAGAGAAGAGGGATCGAAGCTGGGTGAGTTGAACCAGAAGAGCAGGAGCAAAGAACCCCTCGTTCCAGCAAAAGAGAAGAAGAGCAGAAGAGAAGAAGAGAAAGAAGAGAAAGAGAGAGATAGAGTGCTCGAGCTGAGAGAGAGAGAGAGATTGTGGTTGTCTGGCATTTGGATCAAATCCAAGCCAGAACTGCTCCTTCGAGAGCTATACTTCTTGTTCTTCATTTACAGCTTTCCGTTGCTGTTTTGTTCCATCTTTTGTTTTCTTCTTATACCTTTCTTCAAGCTGTTAGTCAGCGGTTGCAGTGGTGGATTCCACTGGTCAGTAAGCTGTGATGCTCAGCGTTGCAGAGGTGGACTCCTCTCGACAGCAAGTTGTGATGCTCAGCGGAATGGCAAGCTGTGAGGCCTAGCGGTTGTAGGCAAGCTGTGATGCCCAGCGGACGCAAGCTATGTTGCGCAGCAGTAAGTCACACTCAGGTTTTGAGTGTGGGGTGGACGTAGGTCTGGAGGACCGAACCACCTAAAAACTCCTATTGCATTGTGGTTTGATTTATCTATCTTTGCTTCCGCTAGATGTTTGCATAGGGGCGCTCCAAGTGTTCGCTTACTGGTTGAACATAATATTTGATCAGCTTGTTTCATTTATCTAAATCTGTCTAGTGAGCATTAGATTTTAATTGAGCAAAAGTTTTTAAAGGTCATATTCATTAACCCCCTCCTCTGAATACATAACACCGAACCCAACACTTGGTATCAGAGCAGGTTGCTGTGCATAGGATCTAACAATCCGCAGCAGATCCTGCTAGCTGTTGGTGCATTTCAGAGTGGGTCTTTGAAGATCGTGTTTTGTTTCACTGAATTAGTACTTTACTTTGCTCATCTGTTTTAGTGCATTTCTTGTCAATTATCCTGTGTTTTGAATCTGGTTGTTATATGCTTCGATGGCTAATCATCCGATATTCAGAGGTAATAATTTTGAGTCTTGGTTTGAAAAGTTTCATCAGTATGTGAAATCAACTGATCCGAATCTCTGGAAGGTAATGACTCACGGTCCATACAACCTATCAAAAGATAAATCTAGATGGACTGAAAAGGATAAATTGAAAGATTCTGTCAATACTAGAGCATTAGTTTTAATGAAAGAATCAATTGACAGAGATTTAATCTCATGTACTTCTTTTTGCAGGTCTGCCAAAGAAATTCTGGAAAAACTAAAGCTCACCAGGAATCACAACAAATGCTTGATGGCTGATCGGAGAAATGATGATGATGAAACCTCATCTCAGGTAAGCTCCGAATCAGATGGATACTCTTTTGATGAATTGATAGTGATGTATGAAAATTTGTTAGAAGTATCCAAGAAATTAAAATCTGAAAATAAAAAGTTGAAAAAGAAATGTGATAAAATAAAATTGAAAGATTCCTGTGAAAACTGTCCAAATCTGAAACAATCTTATGATGCATGTACACTAGACGTTCAGAACCTTAAGAAATAAAACGATTCTCTAGAAATTGAAAAATAAACATGCTTGGACAAAATGCCAGAAATTAAGAATCAGCTGAATGATAAGAAAAATGAGCATCTAAAAAGCATGCAAGAACTTACTGAAGTCAATTCTGAATTGGACAAACTGAAACTTGAGAATAAAGAATTTCAAAAGAAAAATGAAAACCTTATGGCTAGAATAAATGAAATCAATGGGGAAGGTTCACATTCCTCTTCTGCTGAATCAAACTGCAATATGTGCTCAGCTCTAAGAGAACGTAATGAAGATCTTTATAGTGAGAATGAATGGCTGAGTAAACAAATTATCTCACTTAAAGAGGATCACAAAAACTTGGTGGCTGAGAAAATTAGAGTGGAGGAAAGAGAAGAGGAGCTAGTTGAAAAGCTGGAGCTGATGTCTGGAAGTGGAAAATGCAATGAAACAGTCATGAAGCTATCTGAAGAGAACAAAGAATTGAGGGAACAAAACAAGAAACTGATGGTTTTAAATACTATTTTCTCACATAGGTTTCTGACTGTCGAAAAAGAAAAATCTGTTATTAAGGAAGCTCAATCACAAAGACTTGAGGAGGAAAACACTGAACTGAAAGCTGAAGTTAAAAAATTAAAGTTGTTAAATACTGGCTTATCTGAAACACTTCTCACCTTAAAGAAGGGAAAGCTCACTTGTGATGAAGAATCACAAATGTTGAACAGTCTAGAACAAGAAATTGAGAAGTATAAAACTGTAAATAAAGTCTTAAGTGAATGTGTCAACTGCAGTGAACAGGAGATAGCCAGTTATGAGCTTCACATAACATCTTTGGAAAATAAGATTCAGGATCTAGAAAAATTAGCATCCAATTCTGCTAAGAATGAAAGAAAAATAAAAACTATTGTGAAAAGGAAGGATGATAGTTCAAAAGGGGGAACAAACTGTAATTCTGATGTTGAGAAAATAACTAGAAACCAGCTATACACTACCTTTGTGCAAAGTTCTGATGTAGCTGGTACTTCAAAGTAATCCCCAAAATAAAATGAAAATCAGAAATCACCTTCATCAACTGTATTTCAGTTCAAAGCACAGAAAAATGAAAAACAAACAAAAACTGTTAAGAACAGTCAGAAATTGAAGAAGAAGGGTCAAATAAAGAAGGTAAAGACTATTCCTGTTCATGGCCTAAAATCTGCTAGCTCAGATGAATCTGATGGTGTACACACTGCTCACAATTCATCCACTCACTCGCATGCATCTGAGAAGGAATTCTCATGTTATTATTGTGGCAAGGTAGGGCATATCATGGATGATTGCAGAATATTGAAAGAAGATGAGCATGCAAATAAAACAATGCATTCAAGGAAATTATCTGATAAAAACCATGCCACTAAGAAATCTAATGCATCTTGTTATTACTGTGGTAGGCGTGGTCATCTAATGAATGCATGTTTTAAACTGAAGGAAGACAACAATGTGAATCCTAGATCTTTCACACATGCTCATGACCCACATAGATATAGATCTACTTCAGGCCAGCATATCATTTGTTTCACTTGCAACAAGCCTGGGCATAAGGCTAATGAGTGCTGGTCAGGAAATCATTGGGGTAAAAATGAATCAAGAAGCAAGCATTTTAAATGCTTTGAATGTGGTAGGTATGGGCATGCAGTCAAAGACTGCTGGCATGCTCAGGGAAATAGATTGAACTCTAAATCTGTAAAATTCCTGCTTTCTATGATTCTGCTAGAAATAACTTGAGTGATAAAAGGAAAAACTCTGCATGTTTTGAATGTGGTAAGCTAGGCCACAAAGCTGCCAACTGTCGGCTGGCTGTGTATGGAAAGAAAAATTTTCATGTTAATAAAAGAAATACTCATGCTAATACACATAATTTTCATACTCATGTGCATGCACATGGGCATCATGTTTCTGCTAACATGAATAATAAAAATAAAAATTCTGTGGCTTCATGTTACTACTGTGAAAATTTGGACATTCCATGTTTGACTGTTATCTGATGGAATTTGATGATCATACTGCTAAAAGACTGTTTAGAACACCTGATAGGGGTAATTCAGGACCCAAGACTTCTTGGGTTCCTGCAAGATCAAAGTGATTGATTTGCTGCAGGTGTGCCTTGGAAGCTGATGAATAAAGGGGTTAATGATCCAAGGCACTCAACAGAAAACCCCAGGATCCTACCTTTCAGGTTAGTTCTGAACTTTGTTTAAAATTCCATCATCTGAAATTGTTGTTTTGCTTGGTTGAGTTTTGATGATCTCTTCTTGTTTAGCTGATCAGTCTGCATTCTAGACTCAGCTATTGAATTCAATTCTGAATATATTTGATGCTTTTCTCATGCTGTTGTTTGCATTGAATAAATGAGATTGCTTTGCACTGCATATATCATTTGCATGACAATCATGGTATATTAAATGGAACAGTGCTGAAGGGCATATGGAGTATGTCTGAATGCTACTGCCATGTGTGAGGTGGTCCTTGCACCAAGTCCTCCGATTAGTACCATGGGTCCAGTTTTCATTTAGTGCAGTGTACTGAATATCATAAAATTTAAAAATCTGAAAATTTGAAATGAAAATGATGCATTTGATAAATTCTCTCTCTGATTGAGCAAAGCATGAATTCTTCTTGAGCATATTCTAAAATCATGAGCAGTTCATTAATTGTAATTCATACACTTTGTCAGGGGGAGTTTGACTAATGTTGCATATGAAGTGTAGTGGAGTTGAAAAATCTGAAAAGAAATTTCATTGCATCTAGACAGGGGAGCTTTTAGAATTGGTGTTTTGATTGTCACATTTTGAACACCTCTTGTCTAGTATTTGATCGACTCTGATGTCATATTTCTCTCTCTTAAAAATGGATTCTGCCCTCTATTCGTTGAGCTGTTAAAGAAGAGTTTCCTTCAACTCTCTTCATGATACTACCTGTCAGCTGATCTGTCTGAATTCCAGACTCAGCTACTGTGTGTTGATGTACACCCTTCTGAAATATTTCTCTCTTGATGATTGACTCCTCAACCAGCTTACTCTTCATTCATATACCTCTTAGCTGGTGTGACTATTTTGGCTCCATTATTGAGTTGTTGGTCAGCTAAATTTACTGATCTGGTCTGAGGAACTTAAGCTGCATGTTATGCAATTCAGTCTGAGAATTTTGTAGAAACTCCTATCATATAGGTTTAAGAATTACCACTGAACCAGACTGATATAAGATTAATGTATCCTCAGATTTGTAATTAAATGAATTGAAAATATCTGAATGATAAGGTTTAATAAACTTTAACCACATGTGTCAAGTAAACCTTAAACTCTCTCATCTGATATCTGAAAATATGAAATCAAGGCTCTTTGGTAGAGATTCATAGAGTGAGTACTGTGGTTAAACATTAACTTGAAAAATGTTGACTAAATGAAAAATTGTGAATTCAGAGCAATGTCTTGGTCACTGAGAAACTGGGTTCTTTGTCAATGAAATAAAGTAACTCATGTCATGAAGTGCCATAGTTATCTCTGATAAAAATTTATCAAAACCTGACAGAGCAATGGCAAAATTGTGTTGAGTAGCTGGGGAGTCTGGCCTCTAATCAAGGTGTCTCCTCATGCAAAAAGACACTTATATTGCTAACTCTGGTCTCAATGTTGAGAGGCGATGACAGTTATCACACTGAGTAACTGGGTCACTTCAACTAAGACTTGTTGTGCCTCATGTAAAAAGGTGTTGATCAACCTAAATTGCTCAGGAAAAATATAATGTGCTTCAAATAAAAATATTGAAAAGTCTGTCAACTCATATTCTTGGAAAAAGTGTTTAACATCAATACTAATCTGTGTAACTCTTGAAAGAGTCATTGAGATCATGTGTGTAAGATAAAAGATGATTATTTTTGAGTGTTTTCTGAATATTTGGTTCACCTTTATTAAAACTTGGATTCAGATATGATTATTGAGTTTAATTTGACAAATTTGGTATACATCAAAATTAAATCAGATTGGTTAAGTTGCCACTTCATAACCCTTTATGATAAGAGAGTCTACTCTTCTTAAGACTTATTGAAGTGATGCAAGCTTTAAAATCTCTCATGTTCAGATTCTTTCCAGACTGTCTGATCAGCATCTTGCTATTGATTGTTTCCTTGAGATGTGCTGTGCTTTGACTATTTCTCATCCTTACCCATGGCTAATCTTACATTATCAGTTGATCCACACTGTTGAAATCTTCCATCTTGTTTCACAATCAGCTCTGGTTCTATTTCATTCTGTTCATGTAACCAGAATTCAGATTTTTTTAATGGCAGAATTCAGATTGATTTATTGGATAACCAGAGTTCATTCCTGTGCTTCAGGGGGAGTTATGAGTCATCTGATTTTAAGGGGAGAGTAGTTAATCTTGCATGCTGATAGGGGGAGTGCTGTTTCATTGTCATAAGTGTCTTTGTGTGCTGCATTGTGTCTCTCAAATCATTCCCTTTCTTTTTGATTATGTCAAAGGGGGAGAATAGTTTGATGAGTCAGTGTGACTCATTATGTTGCCATCATCAAAAAGGGGGAGATTGTTGTGCCCCTTGTGCTTTGATGAATGTGGTGTTTTAATGATAGCAACATGAATGAGTCACAATTTTGTTTTGCTAATAGCTTGATATTGAATCATAACAATCTGAATGCATATAACTGATATATTCTGTGGAGAATGCATGAGAGTGCATAAAGTGTTTTGTGCTCGAATTAAGATCTGTGCATTACTTCTTCTGTGTGTATATTGCTTCTTCTGTGCATATACTGTCTCAGTGCACTTAGATGGGTCGACCCCTTCCCTTGATGGGTCGACCCCCCAGATTTCACAAGTCTATACAATCGTCTTTATGCATAGCAATGTCTGTACATCCGTTTGCTCATATAACTTGCATGTCTATACACTGCATGACGAGCCCAAAAGTCTGTACATCGCAGTTGTGTCAAAGTCTATACAGCCGTTTGTTTGCCAAAGTCTATACAGCCTCTGTGTGTTCTATGCATTTCGCAAGTCATGCAGCGTCAACGCAGCAAGTGTGTCTCATGCATCATGCGTCGACGCCCCCAGATTTCCAAGTCTAAACACTTGTCTTCATGCATAGCAGAGTCCATACATTGCATCATTGTGTTAAGTATATACATTCACATTGTCTGTTGGCCTGCACGCACACTCAAGTCCACACATCGTGAAGTCTGCACATTGTGTCACCCAATGTCTATACATTGTTCATTCAGTAATTCATTCTGCTTGTCAAGTCCATACATTGGGCTACTGTGCAAGTCCACACATTGGCCTTCAGGCTTGCAAGTCTATACATCGGGGTGAAGTCCGTACATCCTTCGTTGAACTTCGAAGTCTGTACATTCATCAGTGTTCTTCCAAGTCTGTACATTGGAAGTTTCACCTACGTTGCCCTTCAAGTCTATACATCGGTAGTTTTACCATCGTTTCCCTTGAAGTCTATACACTGATGGCTTTACCGTCGTTTCACTTGAAGTCTATACACTCGACTGCCTTGTCTTGATCAAGTCTGTACAGAGCTTCTGTGCTCAAGTCTATACAGCCTTTCACTTGGAAAGTCTATACATCGTGAAGTCTTCACACTGGCCTTTGAATGATGTCTGTACATTGTGCATCTCTTCGTTGAAGTATGTACAACCTTCGCTGAGCCTTCCAAGTCTGTATAGTCACTAAGTCTGTACATCCTCTAGGCGCTCACGAAGTCTATACATTGGTTTTCTTTTCAAGTCTGTACAGACTTTGGTTTGTGCAAGTCTATACAACCGACTGTTCAGTTTGTGACCAAGTCTGTACAGCCAAGGGACTGTTAAGTCTGTACATTAGCTCAAGCCTCCAAGTCTGCACATTCGGCCTTCAAGCCTTTAAAGTCCATACATTGGACTATGCTTCGCGAAGTCCATACATTGGATTGTGCTTCGCAAAGTCCATACATTGAACTGAGCTCGTGAAGTCTATACATCCATCGGTTCTTTGTTGGCCCAAGTCCATACATTGGTAAAGTCTTCACATCGCCTGATTTCTTCAAAGTCTGTACATCCTTCAAGGGGCCAAGTCTATACATCCTCCCGTTCAGATTTCCAAATCTATACAACGTTGTTGAGTGGAAGTCTATACAGCCGTTGGGTTGCCAAAGTCCATACATTGTGAACCTCAAAGCCTGTACAGGCCTTGCCTTGTTCAAGTATGTACATCGTTCATTTGTCTTGGCAAGTCTACACATTGGTAGTCTGTACATCATTCGTGAAGATTGAACCTTGAGCAAGTGTATACATTGGACGAGTCTGCATCGTGCCTCAGTCATGAAGTCTATACATCGTCTGTCTTCATTGAAGTCTCACGAAGTCTGTACATCGTGGCTTTTGTGCTCCAAGTCTACACATCATGGCAAGTCCGAAGTCTACACATTGGAAGTATATTTCATTCATGCATCAATGCGTCGACCCCCTGATTGGATGAGTCGATGCCCCTTTAGACTTCTAAGTCTATACACTGTGTTCATGCATTGTTCTCATCCAAGTCTACACATTGAATGTTAGCATGCTCGCACACACTAAGACCATACATTGAATAAAGTCTGTACGTTGCTGTTGAACAAAGTCTGAACATTGCTTCAACGTTGGCTTCAGCCAAGTCTATACATGGACTGGTTCTTAGTTGGGCCAAGTCTATACATTGCCCAGGCTGCATAACCTCAAGTCTTTACATTGAACTCTATACATTGAATGCAGTTGCGCTTCACAAGTCTACACATTGCTGCTCTTCACAGCAAGTCTATACAATGCATTGCTTCCTTAAAGTCTGTACAGGGTTTATACTTAACCTGATAAGTGTTCTCGTCTGTCTGACAGGTGCTCTGCTCGTGGAGGCCAATGAAGGGCACGTGATCCGAGGCTGGAAGGGCTGACAGGAAGACGACACGTGGCCAAAAGTCCTGGGCGGGAAATGTGGAGAACACACGCCCTAGCTGCTGCTGCTATATATACAAGTCTTCTTCATCAAGAGAAGGGGGATCGAAGCTGGTTGAGTTGAACCAGAAGTGCAGGAGCAGAGAACCCCTCGTTCCAGCAAAAGAGAAGAAGAAAAGCAGAAGAGAAAGAAGAGAAAGAAGAGAAAGAGAGCGATAGAGTGCTCGAGCTGAGAGAGAGAGAGAGAGAGAGATTGTGGTTGTCTGGCATTTGGATCAAATCCAAGCCAGAACTGCTCCTTCGAGAGCTATACTTCTTGTTCTTCATTTACAGCTTTCCGTTGCTGCTTTGTTCCATCTTTTGTTTTCTTCTTATACCTTTCTTCAAGCTGTTAGTCAGCGGTTGCAGTGGTGGATTCCACTGGTCAGCAAGCTGTGATGCTCAGCGTTGCAGAGGTGGACTCCTCTGGACAGCAAGATGTGATGCTCAGCGGGATGGCAAGCTGTGAGGCCCAGCGGTTGTAGGCAAGCTGTGAGGCCCAGCGGACGCAAGCTGTGTTGCGCAGCAGTAAGCCACACTCGGGTTTTGAGTGTGGGGTGGACGTAGGTCTGGAGGACCGAACCACCTAAAAACTCCTATTGCATTGTGGTTTGATTTATCTGTCTTTGCTTCCGCTAGATGTTTGCATAGGGGCTCTCCAAGTGTTCGCTTACTGGTTGAACATAATATTTGATCAGCTTATTTCATTTGTCTAAATCTGTCTAGTGAGCATTAGATTTTAATTGAGCGAAAGTTTTTAAAGGTCATATTCATTCACCCCCCCTCTGAATACATAACACCGAACCCAATAGGTGGGAGTCCGTAGAAGCAACATTGCCAGATAATCAAGTATCATGGACAGAATTCTTAACATATTTTAATGATAAATATTTTTTTCGAGAGAATTAAAGAAAGGAAGGCCGCAGAATTCGCATCGTTGAAACAAAGGAGTATGTCCATGGCTGAGTATGAGGCCCAATTCTCAAGGTTGTCTCGTTATGCGCCTCATCTAATTATGACTGAAAGAATGAAGGCTAAAAGATTTATGAATGGGTTAAGACTTCGGCTCATTTTCCAGTTGGCGCCAATGGATATACAATCTTATCTGGAGATGGTTAAAAGAGCTCAATTGTTAGAGGATATCCTGGAGATGATGGAAAAAGTCAAGACTCGGAGAAGAAATAATGAGTTAGCAAGGAGAACCGAGACTAGTAAGAAGAGACCTAATTGTAGTGATGGGTCGTCAAATGGCAAGAATATAAAAAGTGGAGATAGACAGGATGGAGTGTCGCAAAAAAAGTGTAAACATTGTGGGAAAAGAAATCATCGGACGGAGGAATGTTGGTGGGAGTTAGGTGGATGTCTTCGTTGTGGAAGTAATGACCACAAGGTAGCAAGTTGTTCTCTTCCAAAAGATCAACCTCCGAAGGTTGAAAACCTCGATGGGACACGACATCAAGGAAGGCTTCAACCTTTGAACGAACTAACTGATGGAGTAACGAGAGGTACCCCTTAACTTTAAGTAGATTTCATTCGTTACCCTTTTTAGCATATTGTTGGTAATTAAGGTCATGGTGTAATAATTTTAAGTTATTTTGGAAGAAAAAAATATCATGTGAATTTGGGGATCAAATTCTTTTAAGTGGGGGAGGATGTAGCACCTCTGAAAATTTTAAAGAATAAAATAGGTTCTAAATAAATTTAAACTAGTGAGAAATGACCAAAAAAAACAAAAGAATTTATACTACGGGGCCTCACGTGTGTAAGTATGCACATTAAGCTTTAAACCTATATATAAATATATATATAGACCAAAACCTATTTACCTAAACCCACCAAGGAGGCCTTCCCACGTGAAACCACTAAAAAGTCCATTATGTGTAAACTAGCTAAACATATATATATATATATAAAAGCTTCACTCGTAAGTCAATCACTTAAACCAAAATCCACTTATACTAAAGCCCAACAGGTTAACCTTATTAGAAGACAAGCCCAAAACAACCCCATATATATGCAAAGCCCACTCAACATCACTCACAGCAACCTCACGAGAACCTTCACCCCAAGGCCATTCGGCCAAGCCCAAACCATGCGCTACCCAACCCAAACCACATGCAAGCATACCCGAACCCACGCGCCCTATACGTGATCGAACGGTGGAGTTAGCTCTAGGGTTTTACGTTAAACTTTTAGGGTTTCCCATGCAATTGGTGGCAGGTGGCCGCTAAATAGGAATGCAGGGTCGACGTATAGAAATGTCTTAAATCCCTGCCGACTATGACTTTAAACCTTCCGTTTCCATGCAATGGAACTCTCCAGAACCCATCCGTTCCTATAAAATCATGCTCTCGTCGATCGTAGCAGCCCCATTTATTGATCTTCTTCCTGTGGCCGTGCGTCGTCGTCTTCCTCTTCACCCTGCTAGCTGCTGCCACGAATGTTTCCTTCTGCATCCACTCCTTCCTCCTGCGGTCGGCCGGTTTCTTCTTCCCTTCGTCCCTGCTTGCAGTGGACGTGAGAAGAAAGAAGTTCTTCCTTCTTCCTCCAGTTGCAGTGGAGCATCGAACAGGGACCGTTCTTCTGCTTCCTCTTCACTATTCCCCATCCCGATCGTCCTAAAAGGTAAGTCTTCTCTCCCCAGACGAAAACCCTTAAAAGTTTGCTTAGTTAAATAGTTAGACGATGATGTTATAAGCTTTCCCGATTATTTACATGATTTATGTTAATTAGTTAAATAAAGACCTTATACTAACAATAATTTTTAACCATCTAATCATACATCAAAAATTCTAGATATATATATCTTTGAAACCCACATAATTTTTCCTTAATTTTCATATATTTCGTTTCAGAAAAACATTAGTATTTGAAACGGATTACTGTTCATGTGGTTAACACCCGTACCGTCTTTGTCGATTTTTATCTTTTTATCCCGATACAATAAAATTTTGATATTTTAAGGTTAAGATCCTTAGATTTTTCTCTTATTTATCATGTAATTAACTTTTATAAAATCTTAATAAATAAAAAATGTCACTGTTCATCCATGAATGAACATTAACATGCCTTTTTGCTTAATAGCGTTCACGGCCTCTATCGCTAATTGATTAATATATATATATATATATCATATAATTATATCTTTGAAAATCTGTATCTATTAAATTACGTAACATAAAATTATAAAAAATATATATTTGGAATTCTTGAATTTTTATCTAAAGTATCATATATTTTATTTTTAAAAAAATTTATTAAATAGTATGTGTTCTTTTAAAGGGCTGTTCTTTTCTAAACTCATTAAAGTGAAATACCATCTTTTAAAATAGACGTAAATTTTATTTAATTAAAAAGTTAATAAATTAACGTCCACCTATATGGACGTCATATTCTGGGAAATAAATCTAACAATTCTAGATAAAACGAATTGAACATATGAGTGCCTTCCTGGAAGGACGTCATTTGTATTAAATGAAAAATAGAAATATAAATTGCGCCTTTTATAGCAGATGCTATTTGATATAGCGCCCTCCAGGCAGGACGCTATTTTTCTTAATCGACTGTTTCCTGCGTTTCCAACCCCAGCGTGGGGCACCGCTTGGCACTCTCGTCCCACTTCCGTGGATGAGGTCCCTATTTTGGTTCTATCGTATACCCTCAACTCTCCGAGATGATAAAGCTCTCCGTTGGACATTCCGTTTCTTCGGACTAGCGATTTCATCTTAGAGACCTCCGTCAGTCTCCGCTAGCCTTGGATTCCCTCAAGGCAGCCGAGCAGGTTGTACCCAAAAAACCCTTTACACCAATTTTCAGTCATGTCCCTCTGAAGAAACATGACAAACTAGCCCTCAATTAATGTTGTTTCTGACATTTTTTAAAAAAATGTCACTTTCTGGAATCTACGTCCAGAAGAGTGAACGCCAATTACAAATAGCGCCCTATGTGATGGATGCTATTTACTCGTGCCTAATTATCTTATTTCCAGAATGTACGTCCATCCCTATGGATGCCTCTTACCCAGTTTTCTGTACACCATGACTTGATTGTTTATTAATTTCCTTCAAACTGGGTCGCTAAATAACAGCTAGTAAATATTGGGCCTTCGGTTGCATGAATGCTATTGTCTAGTAGGATGGAAGTCCTAAACTAATGATGAACCCATGAGACCACTGACTCATGAGGAAACACGAACTAATGATGAACCCATGAGACCACTGACTCATGAGGAAACACGAACTAATGATAAATCCATGAGACCACTGACTCATGAGGAGAAACAAACTATTGATAAACCCCTGAGACCACTGGCTAATGAGGTTAAAGATATCATGACAACCTATGAGTAAAGACTACTGGCACATTAGATAATTCTAGACTGACTTGAGTGCTTGAAAATCATGAACCTCTACCCAAGAAAGGGTATTTACTTGATAATCAATTGTCCAATGTCTCGTGATATGATATAGAAACCTCTTGCTCGATATATCCTGCAACTTAGTTCAATTATTTTGTGCTAGATATTTCTATAATTCATGCCTATCTCAATGCTATATTTTCCATATTTTCTCGCATTCATTCATGCAAGAGCATAGTACATTGCATAAGATGTTAATTACTTTAAGTAAGTTTGGATCGTAGAGATGTAATTCCTACTGAGCGTTCGCTCATCCAGTTTAATTTCAACATTTTTCAGGTAATCAGGTGGCTAACGAGACCGAGACTCCCACGGGAGGGACAAGTGTGCAAGCGAGCTCTGGAAATTAGAGAACCCGAGTCTTTTATCTTTCTTGAGTCTAGCATGATGTCTCTTATTTAGTTATCTTGTCTAAGTCTGTTAGTGCATTGTCTCCTTTTCTTTCATTGTGATGTAGTTGTGTCTTCAAGTTTTAGAATTTAAATTGTAAGGAACTTATATTTGAAATAAACTTTAATTATTACTCCAAATTATTTGGTCTTATGCGATTGTTCTTGATTATTCACGACTGTTTAACTACCACGTTCCGAGCAAACGACACGTTCCGCTGCTATCGGTTCGGGATGTGACAGCCACATCCCCACGGAAAAATAAAACCAGTACCCTGCGGTAACGGAGGACACAACCCCAGCTCTCGAAGCAACGCCGGGGTCAAGACGTGGTATGCATCGACGAGGGGATACCGGGAAATAGCCTTCAGATCCCGTCGACCTTCGGCATTAAGGGGAGGCTTCGAATCATGCCAAGGGTGAGGGAAGTCACCCCGCATCCAACCATCAGAGGCTCTTTCCCAGTCCTTCAACTTGATCAGATATACGTACCGCTCCGCCCATCCCTTACGGTTGGACGCGGTACGAGAGACTGAGATAAAGTGGTCGCGAACACTAGCCTTGAATTAGGCGAAATAGGTGTCGGATGGACAACTCTAGAGGAGAAAGAACTGCTGGAATAGATCGACGCTCGGCTCCACCGACGGTCTACGACAGGCATAAACAAACCCACAAAGGATGCTATAAGAATTGGGAGATATGCCCCCAGGGTTCCGCCCATAGTGATGGATGGCTGCAATAAAGGGATGGACCGGGATACGAAGACCCGCCTGAAAGGAGGCCACTGGGATCATGATCTCGCCAGAAGGGTGACTTGTTATGTCGTCTCCCACATCGGGGAAGACGATGTCATAGTCGGGGGGAATCTGGAAGGTCTCCCGCAAGCCATGGAATACCCCATAGGCCACTAAGGGCTGGGAATCAGGCCGACTAGTGCCCGCACCTGAGGTGTTCGGCACACCGCCTCGGCTCTGAGGCATCTCCTCTGAAGAGGAAGACTCGACGCTGAGAGCTCTCCTACGTGGAGGCATCACTACCGAAGAAAAGAAGAACCGAGAAAGAAGGATCCTCACTAGGCAAAGGGAGGAAGAAGCCTACGACGGAGCGCGGCAACCAGCGAGATGTGAGTATGGTTTTCGAGAAGCCTCACAGCACTCCTTATAAACCGCCCACTATAGTCCGACGGTTGCCCCCTGAGGGTTAGGCAAAGGGACGCCGGCCGCTACGGCGGTACGGCTACCGAGGCCAGGCGATTGTTCTGAGCCCACATCCCTAGAACAAGACAAGACCCAACGTCATCATTGCCAGCGTGGCTTCTGCCACCGCCAGAGGTGCCTTGCGCGCCAAGCAGGTCTCGAAGCCGCCAACTCCCGCCGTACGAGGAAATTGCCTTCAGATCGCACCCTCCAGAAGAACCCTCTCTTGGGCTACTCTCAGTGCCTCGCGAGTGCTCGACAACTAAGAGTAGGGGGGAAGTGAGAAGGGTAAATCTGGTTTGACCCAGAAACGACCCAAGCGTAAGCGGCCCATTAAGATTTGGACGCGCTAAGCCCAAGCATACACGCTCAACCCAATAAGAGAACGGCCGGCCCAACAAAGCATCGAATTCCATGACGTCGATAAGGCCGACCCAAGCACAGTTCTCGCCGGAGGACACTCCGACGACCGACCGTTGCCCCCACGATGTCGACCTTGATCCCGTAACGGGCGAGCATGCGCCATCAGTGCCGTAAGACTCGCCCAGGGACCGGCCGACGCCGGAGGTATCACCCTCCAATGGGAAACTCCCGCCAACATAGCGGAGGAACGTTACTCTACTAAACGGACCCTTCCCTATCAAGGGATGAGGCCCTCGCTCCAGGATAACCCATATAAAAGGGACATCGACAGAAGAGAGGAGAACAATAGATTCTTCTACTAAACCCTACACTACTACGCAAGAGGAGTTACGACGGATACTTCTGCCACCATAGCCCCTACAGAGAAGAGAGCAACTCGACCTGCAACTACGACAGAGAGGCCATCTACTACGTCTAGAGAGTCACTTCCTCCTGCACGGCCTTACCACCCAGCGAGCACTCTTCGAGAGCCCACTAGGAGTGGCGAGCACGCGTGTAGAGGATCTACACGCCTCCTGGATCGACGACTATGGCCTCCACTTCTCTCTTACTTTGCTCCTCTCTATTGCTCATTAATCCCTTGCTGACTTAAGCATCGGAGGGTTGTCCCCTGGGGTAACACCCGAGACTCCTTCTGACGCCCTTCTGATTTCTTGGTGTGTGCAGGCATCCACGGGCGCGAGACGACTTCCCCAACAAATAAATAGAGAAGGTGGTACGTGGCCTAGGAACCATTTTCCTGCCGCTACAGGCCCCATTCTCCTAATGGGCCTTATTTTTCTAATGGGCTTCATTCTTCTTCTCCTTATGCTGCTGGCCCAATTAGTCCATATGCCAACGTCTCTTCCAGGCCCGCACATTCTTCCACTCCCGGAATGGGCTTTTCTTCTCCTTCTCAGCCTGGATCCTCTTATCCGGCCCATTATCATCCTGGTCCGAGTTCACAACCTCTTGCTCAAGTTGGCCCATATTTTTCTCGATCTCTCTCTACTCCGGAGATGATTTCTCAAACCCAACGCCAGCTTGATGAACTTCAACGTCGGATTGATCCCAAAACCTCCTTAAGTGTCTCGCTTGTATTTCAAAATCTTCGGATTCCGCCATCTTCGCAAATTCCCGCATATCGCCATTATGGTGGAGTCGGTGACCCTTATGTGCACTTAAAGGAGTTTCTTTATGAGTCGGCCCAATTTCGACATGACCAATGTTTGATGGCCTATCTATTCGGTCTATCTTTGGAAGGTCCGGCTCGGGATTGGTTCTTTTCTCTTCCGCAAGAGCAGATTGTGAATTTCTAAGTCGTGCAAGAGAAGTTCATTCAGCAATTTCATGACCAGGTTGGGCTCAGGTATTCCATGGTGGATCTGACCCATGAGAAGATGAAGCTCGACGAGGATTTCTACACCTTTGACGACTGCTGGCGTCGCCTTGCCGCGCAAGTTCCGGGGCACATTCCGGAGCCGAAGCAAATCAAGATGCTGATATCTAACGCAACGCCTGAGTATCGATTCATCTTGGCTCTCAACGACATCACCTCCTGGCAACAACTTTATAGCCGAGCCCGTTTCATCCCCCAACAAATCTAAGATTCCCTTGACCCCGAGTCTTCTCCGCCTTCCGCATCTCCACACACCCCGCCATCTACATCTACTTCTACCTCCACATATCAACCTTCACCCTCTGCATATCAAACCTCCACATATCAAATCTCCACGAGTCATCCTTCCACGAGTCTACCTTCCGCTTCTACATACCCATACACCTCCACATGTCAACCCTCCAAGAGTCAGCCGTCGGCTTATTCGTACCCTCATGTGTCTCCGCCTCCATCTCCCCCGGTCAAGGGAACACCACATCCCGAGCAGGTGGATGCCATCTATATACCCCCTCATCCCGCTCCACATATGCCTTCACCAAATCTCTCCACCACTAGCCAAGCACTCTTGCCTATAAAACCTTCACTTCCGTCTCCACAACCTTCTCCACCATTACATATCCTTCGGCATCCACCTTGCCCGAATCAGGCTCCTTGTCCTCTGTTGCCGGAGTGTTTCACTGATATCTTTCGGGCTTTGATGGCCACTCACGCGTTGTCGCTCTCTCCAGTTGTGCCTTGCCGACCCGCGGTCGGGGATATGCTCCAGTTCTGTGATTTCCATCGCCAGCAGGGGCATTTGGTTGAGGATTGCCCCAAGTTCCGGGAGTTTGTTTACGGCTTGGAAGATCAGAAAAGGATTGATTGGGCCGCTATTCAAAAAGTCATTCTACATCTTCACAGCAAGTAGCAACATCAAGAAGTGCCGCCCAGGCAGCCGTCTCCGTTACTTAAAAACCAGGGGCACCCCTGTGATTCCTCGTCTAGTGCTGCACTTGCTCCGTCACCTACCCTATTACCTTCGCCATCTCCTATCCAATCTTCGTAACATCCACAAACCCAAGCCTCTATTCAGGCCAGTGCCTCCCCTTCTTCTCCCGCCGTCACTCCCACTACTTCTATCCCTGACGCCGCTCGACGCGTTGTGTCGACACGTCGATGGTGGGCACCACGACCTGCCTCTTCGCCCTCTCTACCTCCATGTCCTCTACCCCCATCGCCTTCATCGCCATCTGTGGACGCACTTAATTTCGAGAGATCTTCGTTCTATTCGTTCATCCATTTGTTGGTTTTATTAAGTGCGTGGGCGTGCCAGTCACAAAGTGACGATTTGTTCGGGCTCCGGAGAGCCCATGGTGCGCTCGATCTGGCTCAGTCAGTCGATTGTGTGGTTCGGGTCGGGACTGAGACCCGTTGTGCCATAAGGGTCACAACGTCATTTACATCACCTCGGAGAGGGGAATACCCTTGATTAATTGCCAGAAATAAGGGCTCCACAGTCGAAAGAAATACTGATTAATGCAGGAAGGAAACACCCGTCGGGTTATGCGGTGAGCCCGAGGTGGGGGCCTGAATACTCGGGTCATGTTGGTCACTGATGGACCATTTCATGTTTGGACACAAGTTCACACGGAAAACGAGATGATAACCCGGGAGATGAATCCGTACAAATGTTTGCCGAGGGACGGCAATTTTAATGCAGGGAGGCAAATCAGATCCCGACGAGGGAGGGGACCCTGATGAATTATCGGCCCGAAGTAAGGCCGGGCGGTCACCATGACAAGAGAGAGAACTCCCGAGAGTGACTTCCGACTTACAGGCGCATCATTAATATCCTCGGGTTCGGAATCCAGGAAGGAGAGACTGCTGCCATATTGTTGTATTCACGATGGTCGTCGACACTTGTTATTATCGTTTGTTTATTGACATTACCCTTTCTTTGATATTATCTTCCCTTGTTGTTATCTTGGTTGGGACCACCCCTTTTATCTCATTATTGTTATTACTATTCATCATTCCTTTTATCGTATAGCCCCCCTCCCTTTTTATTGCATGCATGTGTGTATTCGTAGGGGAGATGATGGAGACTAGGGTGTACCGCTGAGAGATGAATGGTGTGTGCGGTTCAAAGTGTAAAGAAGGGTGTACCGCTGGGGAGCGTACCGCTGGAAGAATGGAGATGGGCGTACCGCTGAAGGGTAGAGGGTGTAGCGTACCGCTGAGGCACTAGGGGAGCACACTGCTGGGAGAATGTGGAGCGTACCGCTGGAAGGGCTGGAGGAGCTGATGCGTGAACGAGCCACGAGGACTGTTCAGACGTGCTGTATACAACAGACAATGTATAGCCTTGCCCAGCGATGCAATGTATAGACTTGACCGGCGGTACAATGAATGTATGGACTTGTTCAACAATGCACACACATAGCGGCGATGTATGGACTTATCACATGAGTGTATGAGACGGTGCAGTGTATAGACTTAGACAGACTTCACTAGCGTGGAATGTGCAGACTTCATGCAATGCAACGTACAGACTTTAGAAAGGAACGTGCAGACTTTATGTAATGCAACGTACAGACTTTAGAAAGGAACGTGCAGACTTCATGCAATGCAATGTACATATTTTAGAAAGGAATGTGCAGACTTGGTGCATGAAGCAAGCCAATGAGGAGTGTATAGACTTTCACAATGTATGGACTTGCCAAAGGAGTGATGCGTGAGAAGACAATCAACGTATAGACTTAGCCAAGATAACTGGACGATGTACGGACTTGAGCAAAGCGAGGTCTGTACAGACTTGAGAGTTCACAACGTATAGACTTATGAGTGGAACGTAGGCAGAGCTGCCAATGTATAGACTTATAAGTGCGTGCGACCAGATAGTGTGCAGACTTAATGCACAGGCTGTATAGACTTCAATTCAAATGATGCAATGCATGAACAAGAAGACGATGTACAGACTTTGAACGTGAATGATGCAGCTATGTATAGACTTGATGGAACGCTGGGAGGATGCGTACCGCTCAGACAGCAAGGGGGAGCGTACCGCTCGAGGATAGAAGGTTAGGGCGCACCGCTAGAAGAGGTAGGCCAGGGTGTACCGTTGGGAAAAGTAGCAAACGAAACCAAGCGGAGTGTGCCGCTGAAGGGGTGGGCCAGGACTCAAGAGTGGGTTCCTTGTTCAGTTCAAGATGAGGCATCTTAGATGGTTAAGCTTTCATTCTCCTATCATGAGATTGAGTCCCGAGTCATGTTCAGCAATGCAATGCTTGAAGTCTTATTCAATCCAGTTCCTTGAATCTTGCATAGTCCTTTTAGTTGGCTAGAGTGTTTTTATCATTGCTCAGTCCGTCTGTTTGCTGCTTCTTTTCATCTCTTAAATTTATTGTTATTCCTGGTGAAAATTCGGCAGCACCTCCCCTTGACCCGGGAGGTAAAGGAATAACAAGGAACATGCCCACGGGGGTGGCATGAACCAACAGCTGAGGGGGGTGCCGGAGCAGCCGCCTTTAGGGAAACTTCGGGAAACTCGGAGAAAACATCGAGCGAGGAACCAATAGACTGACGCAAACTATGAGTACACCAGGAAGTGACAATCAAGGAGTGCCAGGCTGACAGTCCAAGGGTGTGCCGCTGAGCGGCCAAGGAAGGGAGGTGTGCCGCTGACAAGAGGAGAAAGGGTGCACCGCTGAATGGCCCTAAGGATAGTGTGCTGCCAGGCAGACTCAAGGAAGGCTGTACCGCCAAACGGCCAAATGGGAGAGGCGTACTGCTGGGGGCCCTGAGTGGTAGAATGACTGGGAGCTTGAGGGTGTGTGGGCATACCGTTGGTCCCAAAGGAGGGCAAAGGCAGATGTTCTGGGTGTTGAGTGACTCCAATGTGTCAAAGAGGAAGGGCTCCCACAGACCCGTATGGTAAGATCAGGAGTTGTTATGCAGTGGAAAGCCATTGAAGAGGGACGAGGCTGGCCATACCCTATCAGGCCAGGGGCAAACCCTATCGACCGCATAAACCAGCGCCACGGGAAATCAGGTAGAACAGGGAGTTGGGAGGTTGAAGGAAGAGAAAGCAAAACCACAAGAGACCGGTGAGGAGAAGACGACAAATGCAGTAAGAAGCAAAACTGAACATTATTTCATTCATGGAGGATTCGATGTAACAAAGATCATGGCACGAAGACCCCACATCGTACAATGCATCCCTAAACAAAAGGAGGGAAGAAAACTAAGAATAGGAAAGAAAAGAAAGTTGAGGAGAGGGTTGGAACGAGGAAGGGCAGCCAATCCCTTTCCTCCATTCCTTCCCCCTCTGCTACATGCCACGCTCCTCTCTCTTTTTCCTATATTTCTTCTACCTTCTTCTTCTCTTCTTCTTCGCTTCGAACGAGTTTCTTCGCACGCAGCTCCTCTCTTCTTTCTTTGTCTTTTTTTCACTAGCAGAAGTCCATCTCCTCCTCTTTCTGTCTGTGGGCGGCCTTTTATATGCGGCCGGTTGACGAGGTTGCCTCATGATGGCACTGCCATCCGAGGTTGACTTCGGTATCTTCCTCGTCAGGCGAAGATCTCCCCTCCTCCAGCCAGAAGGTGACACAGAGACATGCGCTAGCTGGCTTTGAAGTGGCTGGACTGCGCGCCTATGGGTCTGCCTATTGACCGTTGTATCTTCTGCCGGTGCGTGCCGTCTGGAGGCTTTCAGCGCTGTACCACTGGGGAAAGGGCGCAGGGCGTTGAGGGCAAGGAGACCCGTGCCGCTGGGAAGCTTGAGGCCATGCCGCTGGGAGACAGGCTTGGCGAGTGAGTGTATAGACTTCGTGGTCATGGACTCTGTACAGACTTCGCACTGTGAGTGTACAGACTTCGTGTTTGTACAAACTCTGTATAGACTTCAACGTTGTGCCACTGGCAGCTTGTTGCAGTGTGCCATTGAGGGGTTCCCCAGATCGTGCCGCTGGAGGGCCAAAGGCCTTGCCGCTGAAGGAGCCAAGAAGCCCTGTGCCGCTGGAGGGGCCAAGACTTGGTAGATGAGTGTATAGACTTTGGCAAGGCAACCGGACGATGTATAGACTTGAGCGTTCACAATGTGTAGACTTTGGCAGAGCAAAGGCTGTACAGACTTCAACTCAACTGCAATGTATAGACTTGCAGGGGCCGATGTATAGACTTGGAAGCTCAACCGGCGGATGTACAGACTTCACCAATGTGTAGACTTTGGCAGAGCAAAGGCTGTACAGACTTCAACTCAACTGCAATGTATAGACTTGCAGGGGCCGAAGTATAGACTTGGAAGCTCAACCGGTGGATGTACAGACTTCACCAATGTGTAGACTTTGGCAGAGCAAAGGCTGTACAGACTTCAACTCAACTGCAATGTATAGACTTGGAGGGGCCGATGTATAGACTTGGAAGCTCAACAGGCGGATGTACAGACTTCACCAATGTATGGACTTGGAAGTTGAACTGGTGAATGTGCGGACTTGCCACATGAGTGTATAGACTTCGCGTTTTCCTGAACTCTGTACAGACTTCAAACATGAGCGTATAGACTTCGTGGTCATGGACTCTGTACAGACTTCACATTGTGAGCATGCATGAGCCTGTATAGACTTCAGACATGATATGGAGTGTGCCGTTGGAGGGCTAGATGGTCGTGGTGCTGGAGGGCCATATGGCCGTGCCGCTGAAAGGCTGAAGGGCCGTGCCGCTGGGGCTTATGGCCGTGCCGTTGAAGGGACTCAGGCCCGTGCCGCTGGAGGGCCTTTGCTTTTGCTTAAGTAGCTTGAAGCCGTGCATTCTTTGGGATATTTCTTCACCGTCAAGGGCCCGAGGGTGGGTCCCTAGCAGTGTGTTAATTCAGGAGGACACCCTGTGACTTCTTGGTCTCTTAATGCGCCCGTGCGAATGCGGGGATTTACCGGGCGGTAGTATCTTCCCGGAGCCCTGGACGGCCAGTCTCTCCGGGTCTTCTTCCTTTGACTTTGACATTAACGCGGAGCTTAGCGGGACATATGGACGTGCAATTTTATGCGTCCATAAATGCCCCCCACCCGAGGGCAGTGTGGGCGAAGGATGAGCCAGACGGTGCCCGCGGGTGTGTCTGGGGAATCAACGTACATTATTGGACGTACGTTCATAAGACACGTGATGCGGACATCGTGATCTCTATCGTATATTTATTGTATTGCTATTATATATGTGTTATATTATTATTATTATTATTATTATTATTATTATTATTATTATATATACATATGTACTCATTCTTCCTTTTTTTCTCTTTTCCTCTTGTTTCTCTCTTTTTTTTCTTTCCTTTCTTTCTTTCTTCTCATTTTTTCTCTTTTTTTATTCCCTCCTTTTCTTCTTTTTTTTTCTTTTTCCTCTTTCTTTTTTTCTTCTCATTTTCATCATCATTTTTTTTATTATTTCCCCTCCCGTTCGTTTCCCCCTTTTTTCTTTTTCTTCTCCTTTTCCCTCCCTTTTTTAGACGGCTATAAAAAGTGGGGGAAAGGGGAGCTCGAAACTCCCCCCTCTTTTCAAACTCTCTCTCTCCCTCTCTCTCCCTTTGTCTCTTCGGTCACCACCGCCACCGTCGCTCCCCCTTCCTCTTCTTCTCTCTTCTCTGTCGCCACCGCCGTTCGCCGTCGTCACCGGTGCCTGGGGTGAGGCCACCGTGCCCCTCTCCCCTCCCTCTTCTTCTCTTCTCCTTCCTCTCTTCTTCCCATCCCCTTCCGTTTTCCTCTTCCTTTCCTTTCTTTTCTTCTTCTCGTTCTTTCCCTTCTTCTCGGGGGACGACGGAGCCCTAGGCTCTCCGTCCTCCTCTTCCTCCCCCCTTCTCTTCTTCTTCACCCCCCTCTCTTCTTCTCTTTTTTTTCTTGTTCTTTTCCTTCTCTTCGGTGTGGGGTGGAGCGTCGGGGAGTGCCGCTGGGAGCAGCATAGGGCTTGCCGCTAGGGAGGCGGGGCACGGGCGTGCCGTTGACGGGAGGGCACAAGCATGCCGCTGGGACTAGGGGGCACAGGCGTGCCGCTGGGCACTAGTGGGAGCGTGCCGCTGGGCACATTGAGGGTGTGCCGCCAGGGGGTGTGCCACTGGGAAGAGGCACAGGGAGCGTGCCGCTGGGGCCACTGAGGGCGTGCCGCCAGGGGGTGTGCCGCTGGGAAGAGGCACAGGGTGTGCCGCCAGGGGATGTGGCCTGGGCGTACCGCTAAAGAGAGGAAAGAAGACTTCTTCAACTGGAGGACCTCCGGTGTCACCCTTGGGCACACCGTGACTTTGTTGGGGCCGTCACTCCTTGTGGGCGTGCACCCGTGTTTTCCCTTACGCCTCCGGCCTAGGGGAAACTCTGCCGAAATTTCTTCAGAAATTATTGGCATTCTTTTAATTCAACTGTAGTGTAGCCCCCTTTATAATCTCCTATCCTTTTCCTTTACTTATGCCTTGTTCTGACTTGCGGTATCTTGCCCTTTACAGAGAAATGGCTGCCCCGAGAGATTCTGCTGCTTTCGATGCCGAGCACGTTCCCCCACCTCCGGTGCCAGCAGTCACTTGGTTCAACGTAGAAGACTTGGACAGGGAGCACACCGAGATAGCGGCACTGGCCGGATCGTCGGGCTCAGACACCGAGACAATGGATTACTGCAGGCTTACTCGGGTTGATGGCATCATGACTTTTGATCGGGCTACGGGGGAGTACCGGAAGGACTTCCCGAAGGACAAGCATCTCATTCGCTTCCTGAAGCACCTCAGTCACCAGGAGAGGCAAAACTTTCGGGTTGTCAAAGAGGCGGAGCGGACGATTCTACAGTCCCGGGACAGCCTATTTTACAGTGTTTCGAGGAGCATCCCGATGTACTTAGTGGGGGAAGCTCGGGAGTGGAAGCCCATCTTGGGGCTCGAAGACGTGCTGCCGGCAGAGGACAAACTAGTGCGGGTGCCTCAGTTCATCCCTGCTCGGTGGGACACATATGCCAGGCGGGTTCAAAGTGAGCATCCCCGGTTCGGTCTGTTCCTGGCTCCGTTGAAGTGGGGATACAGAGAGGAACCTTTTTTGCTGGACTGCTTGGCCATCCGATTCAAGCATGAACTGGCTCTGGGCTGGTTCGGAGAGTTGAAGCTCAAAGACGCGCACAACTTCTGGGAAGGGGCCGTGGAATTCACAGAGTATGTGCTATTCAACTATGCCTCGATCCTCATCCGGGCTGGCGTCTACCACAGTGTGTACGCCTCCCGGTACAGTTACCCTATTTCCAGGGGTCTTTGCTGCAGGATGATCGAGGTGTTTAATGCAGAGACCAACACCTTTTACACCGCAGAGGGCGAGACTTCGTTAGACCTGTGGAGTCTCAGTCAGCTCAATGGCTTGCCCATTGACGGGGAGCCTTACGAAGAAGTCTGTCCGCCGGATATGATCAAGGATGAAACCAACGGGGATGGCTACTATTCCCTGGGCTATTCATACCGGTACCTTATGAAGGCGTACCGGGAATTGTATCAGTTGTCGCATGGCGGGAGGCAACCCCCCCGAGGGGAACAGAAAAGGGTCCGCATGGTCCTCTGGGTGCGGTATTTCTACGATGGGCTGAAGCAGTATGAGGAGTTCCCACACATTGGCACTGCTGTCGGCCGGAGGAAACGCGCCAAGTCAAAGGTTGATGTGAAGATCCCTTCTCGAGGGCGCCGCGGCAGGCCGAACCCGATGGGAGTCGACCCATTGACACATTACGCAGCGTATTTGACGTACTGGCTGTGCTCGTTCGCCATGCCCCACGGGGATGAGACCATCATTCGCCCAGACGCCATTTACCCTGCCTGTCAGATGGCCTGGGGTATCAAGCTGTCTTTGTGCCCGGCCACGCTGTGTCTGATATAGAAAGTGCTCAGGGACATCAGCCGCCAACAGTTCCCGCGTCAAGGGCGGTATGTGTGCCCACTGCATTTTTTCAATGCGTGGGTCTGTTCTTTATTCCTAGAATTCGCCCCGCGCACCATTCAAGGCTGGGGATTGGTTCCACGGATGTTGGAGTTTGCGAGTGTGGCATCAAGCTCGATGTCCATGCGACTGTATGACATTCGAGGCAAGTTGACGACGGTGCCCCTTGATGCCGTGGGCACCATCCACTTTTGGACCCTGGCCGCTCACTCAAGTCCATTAGTAAACAGTAACCGGGAGTGCCGAGACGACCAAGTGGAGAAATATGTGCACCCGATCAGTCAAGAGAACGTGGTTCGCCCGCTATTGGAGTCGGAACTCAGGGCCTGGGCGCTATCCATCCGTCCCAGTGTGCTGGCCTTCCGTAAAGGGGACAGTTTGCTGTTGGAGCCATATTATCCTTTTCGCTTCGGCAAGAATTTTGGATATGACCAGCATATCCCGGCACACAGTGCTCGCTTTGAATTACCGGTGCGAAGTCTCCGGGGGAGTCCTACCGCCGAAGCTGCCCGAACCTGGTGGGATTTCTTTCATTGGGCAGACACTGCCAGCTTCCGGGTGCCAGCCCCGGGTCGGGTTCCACGGGTGACCCCCGAATATGAGAAGTGGTGGAACGCTCGGACAGCTTTTTACCAGCTATGCCGGACCGGCTGCTGGGATGGGGCAGAGAGAAAGTTTCTGAGCCGACAGCCAGTGCCGATGCTGGATATTGACCCGGAGCACCTACTCCGATTGAGGCGCGGTAAGGAACAGGAAGTTGCCGCCTACATAGTTGCGCGCAAGGCAGCTCGCGAGACCAAGCCAACGCCGCAGGCCAAACTGCCTCCTGTGGCAAAGGATGATTTCAAGAAGACCTTGCGAGACCTCTACCACATCGGGAGTGACCACCTAGAACTGATCAACTACCCATTCCGATGGAGGAAGAAGGCACCCCGGCGAGGAGCTGGTGACCGGAGAGGGATGCACTTTGTCTCTATCGCACATTTGTGAGGAGGGAGGAACGGAACCCAGAAAGTTACAAGGACACCACGTGGCTCTACGTTCTCCTCTGAGTGCACGGGTTGAAGATAGAAGATTCAGCAGTGGTCATCTTGGGCAAGCGCCTCCACATTGCCTATTACAATGCCGAGGGATGGGGGATGGACCATTTCAACCTCTTCTGTCACCTGGCCGCCAAGAAGCACGCAGACCTGGCTGCCTTCTCAGATTGCTGCCAGAAAATTGAAGACGTATGTTGGCTGGTCCGGGAGGAGGCTCGTCGGGATAAGGAGCCGTCCCTCAATTATTGGCCGATAACGCTGTAGCTGTACACTGGCCCACATGGTACTTAGTGTTCTCTTCCTTCCCTTGTGTTCTCCAATGCTGACCCCCTTTTTTTGAATGCTGGACATTGACCGGGTCCTTTGATTTCCCTTTTTTTGACAGATCACCCCGACAGCACTCAACTGGTGACGTATCGCAATCTCCTGCGGCAGGCAGGCAAGCCGGCCTACTTTGAGGAGGTGCCAGCGCCTCCGACCACGACCCCCTGCCTCCGCCTGCGAAGAGGCCCCGGGCGAAGTCGCCCGTGAAGAAGGCTGTGGATGCTGCTAAGGCGGCTGGGCGGCGGGAGGCCAAATGCAGAAAGACAGAGGCCGCCAAAGCCATGCCGACCGCTCCCCCGGCACCCGTAATCTCCTCATTCGAGGAGTTCGAAGCTGCTCGGGCCGAGCTGAGTCGCCCTGCAGGTTGGGTCCCTTTCGCTCTTCGAAGCTCTTCAGGGTTTATTGAGATATTAAGAGGGACGCTCCTTGTGACGCCCGTGTCCCTTTTTTTTTAGCTGTCGTCAAGAGGCCCGCGCCTGTGACCCACGAGGCCGTAGAATCTGTCGGAGAGACCTTCTTCGCCCCAGCTCCCGCTGCCGAAGTCGAAGGAGGTATAACACTTTCTTGAGCGGTCGTTTGATTAATTTTCTTCGTTCCTTGAAACTTTGCGGGCATGACCGAATCTGGATTTTGCCTTGCTTATATAGGAGCTGATGCGGCGGTCTCAGAACCGGAGGTGGCCCCGGAGGCATCCCGGTTCGGGCAGATATATCGGAAGAAGGGGCGACGGTCAAGGAAGGCGCGACTGCCGACCCCGGATGTTGAGGTAGGGGCTGCCTTGCCAGCAAAGGAGGTGCCCACCAGCCCTAGATCTTCGTCGGGTGAGAAGGTAGACTATGGCTACTCTTCCGACGAAGTACTTCCAACTGAGGGTGTCCCCGGGGAGCCCAAATCTCAAGTTCCTACCTGGAAAGCCCCGGTACTATCTGTGTCTCTTAGCCTGGTGAAGCAGGCGCCTGTAAGTGCGAACCTGTTAATTCAGGTTTTCTTTCTGTAGGCCCTCGGCTAATCTTCTTGATCTTATTGTTCTTGGCTTTCAAAGGGACATGCCCTGTCAGAAGACGCAGAGATCCACGTTCCGGGGGCTGGAGCTATCAGGCGAGAGACAGCTGCTACGGGTTTGGATGAATTGGCATCCCTGGCAGAGGCTGTGCGGCGAGAGGAGGTCATGGTGAGCTCCGGTGTTGCCGTTTCGACCGCCAATGTCTCATTTCCGGAAGAAGCGACAATGGCTGTGAGTGCATAGTTTCCTCTTCTTTCTTTCTGAGCTCTCCCTCAGAGTTATTGACTTATTCGAGGCAATACAGGCTTGTGCCTCTGAAGGAGCCGTGGAGACCTCTACCCCGGCCGCCGAAGCCCTAGAAGAGGGAGAGATAGCACCGGAGGTCGAGGTGCAAGTGCCGGTGGTACCCGAAGCCGAGACTCGGGAGGAGACAATTTTTGACGTTGATGCCCGGGGGGAGGTAACGCAGGAGAGCAGCATAGTGCCGGTGGGTGAGGTAAGCAGGGGAATACGCTCGGCCTTCTTGAGGATTCAATGATTTATTCCACTTGGCATGCGGCTAACTTCTCTTCACATGGCCAGGTAACAACAACGCCCCACGGAGCACGAGCGCCTTGGGCTCGTAAGGCTGTCCCCAGGTGGAGCTCATCTTTCCACGTGCATGCGGCTAAAAGGCTGAAGATGCTTCTGGGGCCGGACTCGGGGTCCTTGACGTCTCTTCTACAGATGGGGGCCGTCCCACATTTGGTGATCCCACTGCCACCGATCCCGAGGCCGGTGATACCCGAGGAAGCCCGACTTCTAGGGAAGATATTGGCGATCCTCCACGAGCACTCGGAGGAATTCCGGGCAGGGGGAGATGAAGACTTCCTGGGAGCGACATTGGACCCTCCTGCCATAGAGACTTTGTCAGCGGAGGCGGCGGAGGCCGAAGCAACTTTGTCTGCCGGGGCCCTAGTTATGATGGAGGAGGCGGCATCGTCGGGT
This sequence comes from Amorphophallus konjac, assembly GCA_022559845.1. Classification (NCBI taxonomy): domain Eukaryota; kingdom Viridiplantae; phylum Streptophyta; class Magnoliopsida; order Alismatales; family Araceae; genus Amorphophallus; species Amorphophallus konjac. The sequence continues at coordinate 257,318,358 of CM040128.1, forward strand.
TCGGGACCTGCCCGGTCTATGGAGCTGGAGCATCCCCTCATCATGGCGGCGCCAAACGTCTCCGTTATGGTCTCTCCCTCACCTGTGGCGGTGGCTGGTCAGGGGTCATCTTTGGAGGCCGGGAGACCCCTCCTTTCGTCCGTGGCCCTTCCGGGTAGCTCGGTCGTGGTCGACGCAGAGCTGTGGGTGGCTGTGAACAGCAAAGTCTGCTTCGACCCACCAGTCGTCCCTTCTGTCGGCCATGTGAGCTCGGATCTGCCCGTCCGCCAGACCCTATTGGTATTGCACTCGATGGTCGTCGCCGACTCGACGCTCACATACCAGGGCGCGAAAGCTATTGTGGAGCAGCTGACCAAGGCATTGTAAATGATGGGATGCCCACTGGAAGAATGGTCGCGACGTGTTCTCTTATTGTTGAAACACGTAAACCGTCGCGCATTCCTCGAGACGCTAGCCTCGACCGAGCTCACAGCTATCGGTTCCCAGAGGGACGATTATCTGGAGGCGCTGGCTGTTCGGAGAGACAGCCGGGAGCAACATCAAGGAGCCTTGGACAGGTACAATGCTGACATCGACGCCTTGGGGAGCCGGATAAAGAAACTCTGGGTCTGGCTTACCCAGGTGGAGTCTGACCTGGTCAAGGTAGAGAAGGGTAAGGCCCAGGAGGTTGAAGAGTTGGCCGTTGCCGAGGCAGGCGTGGCCTCTGTGATGACAGAATTGGAACCCCTCGAGGCGCAGGAGGGCCGCCTGCGTGAGATGATAAGCTTCCCTTGCGTCGGGATCCTCCCTTTTGAGGACATCTTCCAAGGGCTAGAATAGCCACCGATTCCCCTTCCACTCCCTTCTTTGCATGTAACACCGGGGTATGCCCCGAGGCCAATGTAATTTTTTTTTGAAAAGAATACAATGCAATTATTTCATGTGTTTATGGTATGCGTGTGGTGTCGGACGGTTTCTTCCCTCCCTTTCTTTTTTCTTGCTATGTGATGGAACGCAAGTTCACGTTAACAGTTTATTCGGGGAGAGCCTGATGAGATCCGCATATGAGCATAGGAGAGTGCTCGCCCCTTCCAGAGGAGGGACGAGGGGACCACTCCACCATGTCCATAAAGAGACTCAGTCGAATGATGTCACCGGTATGTTTAACCCAAGTAGGTTGATCCGACCTTGGAGAGGCGGAGAGAAGAGTTTGTTCATCCGGCGACCCAGACGGGAGGTATTGGTCAGAAGGGGTTGTTCGTCGCCCGAAGGGACGGAGAGAAGAGTTTGTTCGTCCAATGACCCTGACAGAGTGCCGATAGAGTGCCGATGATGTTGTGTCCTTGAAGTCATTTGAGTCATTCTGTGGTCACTTGGGTCATTCGACATCATTCTATGGTCATATGCATTCTGTGGTATTCTTGGTTTTGATAATGGCTAAACACTATTAGTCATTGTTATTTTTCACTCTTATATGACTGACATATGTGCTGTTGTGTTCATGACAGATATGCAAATGAATGGACAAGTGAAAGCTCAATGTTGCACCCTCGCACGCAGATCGACCTGCGCGGTCAGGTAGCGGGGATCGACCTGCTCGGTCAGGTCGCGGGGGTCAAGGGGGCAGCGCCCCTTGCGGGGGTTTCCGAGGGCGGAGCCCCCGGTACAAAAATTTGATTGAAGACTCAATAATAAAATCTTCAAGACTGTCAAGGGCGATGCCACAAACATGCACGAGCTGCTAAAGGACTTAAGCGGCGGAGCTAAGATAGATAACGGACCAACCCGGGAAAATCCGGGTTCTGCCCAGCTGGCGGTCGACCGCCCCAGCCAGGGAATCCTAGGCCGAAGATGTTTCAGTAGCGGTCGATCGCCAGCCAGTGGCGGTCGATCGGAAATCCCAGGGGCCATTCGTCTACAGCATTTCACAGTAGCGGTCGACCGCCAGGAGTTGCAGGTCGACCGCCAGCCCCGAGCCTTCAATGTTGAATTTGTTTCCAACTTCGAAAAGGGCCATTCAACATGGATTTCTTTAATCCAAAAGTCACCTAATCACCCACAAATTATGGATCTGGTCTGAGGCTTGTCTATAGACCATTCAAGGTCTATAAAACCAATACAAGAGGGTTGGAAACCCCAATGCTTCAAGGCTTCAAGGGAGATCAAGGGAGTTCATTTTCGAGGTACTGTAGCACCTCCGTGAACAGTGTTTCGGGAGGAAGTTCTTCATCCATTCCAAGGCATTCAAGTCCAGATCTGAAGCCATCTCAACCTCCAAGGAAGAAGAAGGAATCAAGGCTCTCAAGGGTGATCTAAGCTGCATCCTACATCTTCTACATCCTCTTCATTGACTCAAGAAGATCAAAAGGAAGATTGAAGCTACATCCATCATCTTCTTCATCAACTAAAAGAGGTTCAAGGAAGATCATCCCGCAAGAAAGAAGACATCGTCAAAGTATCCGATTCAAGCTTCTGCAACTCAGACAAGATTCTTTTCTTTGAGCATACTCTATATCTTGTTTGAGTGATTTCATATTTGTTCTCTTTTTCATTTCATACAAACAATTGAATCTGAGAATCGTCCCTACCGGTGGTTAGTAGGAAGGCAATCGGAGGTTGTCCGATCTGCGTTGTTGACGTCCCTACCAGGTGGTTAGTAGGAAGGTAATCGGTGGTCTTTCCAATTTGCGGTTCAGTGCGTGGCACTAGTGGAGCCTCACCGGATTTGGTGAGGGGTGGACGTAGGACTGGGGATTCAGTCCGAACCACCTTAAAATCTCATGTGTTGTGGTTTGTTCGTGTGATTGCTTCGTTCTAAATGCATGCTTAGGTTCGAATCGATATATTAGTAATCATCTTGCTATGCAAATCATTATGTCCTTCATTTAGCTAGTTATATTCCGCTGCAATTTAATTCATCTAGCTATATAGAGGGTTACATTGCGAAAAGAGGGGCAGATCTATTCACCCCTCCCCTCTAGATCCGCTGTCCACTACACAACAGATGACAGGTGTGATTTATTTGTCTCTGGGTGTGTTCGTTGGTACGGGTGAGTGCCAACGCAAGGAGATGGGTTGATGCCCCAATCTCGGATGGAAGGTCCGGATGGGGTATTTTTTCGTCAGTGCCGACAGAATGTCAAGGGCTGATAAGGTTGATTCGTTTATTGGAATATTCGTCGGTACGGGTGAGTGCCAACGCAAGGAGGTGGGTTGATGCCCCGCTCTCGGACGAAAGGTCCGGGTGGGGTATTTTTTCGTCAGTGCCGATAGAATGTCAAGGGCTGACAGGGTTGATTCGTTTATTAGAATATTCGTCGGTACGGGTGAGTGCCAACGCAAGGAGATGGGTTGATGCCCCAATTTCGGACGAAAGGTCCGGATGGGGTATTTTTCGTCAGTGCCGACAGAATGTCAAGGGCTGACAGGGTTGATTCGTTTATTGGAATATTCGTTGGTACGGGTGAGTGCCAACGCAAGGAGATGGGTTGATGCCCCGATCTCGGACGAAAGGTCCGGGTGGGGTATTTTTTTGTCAGTGCCGACAGAATGTCAAGGGCTGATAAGGTTGATTCGTTTATTCAAAAGGGGGACAAATCCTCCTCCTTTCTTCCTTCTTCTTTTCTCACTTTCCTTTTTTTCTTCTCTTTTCTTTCTTCCTTTTCTCGCTTCCTTCTCTTCCCTTTTCTTTCTTTCTTTTCTCTTCTTTCTTTTCTTTCTTTCTTTTCTTGCCCCCTTTTTTTCTTTTTATTTTTTGTCTTTCCTTTCCTTTTTTGTCTTTTCTTTTCTTTCTCTTCCCTTTTGTGTCTTTTCTTTTCCTCTTTTCCCTTTTTTTTATACGCGCGTTCCCTTTGGTCGCTTCTCTTGTGGTTCGTAACAGGTGGCAAGCAAATCATTCGAGCAATTGAAAGTAAATCCACCCGCCGTGGGGCGGGGAAATGTATTATTCATTGAATGGAGGAATTGGAGCGTGATACAATCTCAGATGTCTACCATTAAGGGGTGGAAACTGGACCTCCCCCCGATGATTGACTATCACATATGCCCCGCCTTCATAAACCTTTTTGATTACATAGGGTCCGAGCCAATTTTCATTCAGCTTGCCCTTGGGGTTGGAAGCCATGACTTCCCTCCTTTTGACCATAACGAGGTCACCCTTCTTGAATTCACGCTCTTTGACGAGCTTGTCGAAGGCGCGAGCTATTCGGGCTTGATAGATCTGGATGTTCTGCTAGGCTTGAAGCCGCTTCCCCTCCAGGTCGGAGAGCTCTTCAAGCCTTCGCTCGACATTTGTTTGCTCTTCCTGGACTAACCCGTGTTGGATTGCGACCCGAAGGGAGGGTATTTCCAGCTCAATGGGAACGAGTGCCTCTGAGCCATATACTAAAGAGAAGGGTGAACAACCCGTCGGAGTTTTGTATACAGTTCGATACGCCCACAGGGCCTCATACATTTTCTCTTCCCAGTCCCTCTTGTTAGAATTAACAATTTTGGACAGGAGAGTACAAAGAGTCTTGTTGAAAGCTTCAGCCAAACCATTGGCTTGTGGGTTGTAGGGGGTTGACATTCTCCAGTCAATTTTGTACTTCTCGGCCAGTCGGTAGATTTTCTGGTTGCGGAAGTGGCTTCCATTATCTGAGATGATTCGGTTTGGCGTGCCAAACCGGAATATGATATTGCGTCGAACGAAGCTGGCGACGATTTCCCCAGTCACTTCTCTCAAAGCAACGGCTTCTGCCCAACGGGAGAAGTAATCAGTTGCCGCCAAAATGTATTTGCACCCGGCGGATGACGCGGGTAGTGGGCCCACGACGTCTGTTCCCCACTAGGCGAACGGCCAGCTGGGCAATGTCAGATGTAGCGGCACGGGTGGCCTCCTGGGTACTGTGGCATGCTCCTGACATTTCTGGCAAGACTTGGCATACTTACAGCAGTCATCAAACATGGTTGGCCAGTAGTAGCCAAGCTTCTTTATTTCAATTTTCATCTTTGGTCCCGCCTGGTGTGCACCTGCTGTTCCGGCATGGACTTCTTTCATGACCCTCCAAGCTTCTTCCGTGGATAGGCACCGCAGGAGTATTTTCCATTTGGCATCCGCCATAATTCGGAATAGGATCCCGTTCCGGACCTCGTAAGAGTCCTTTGTTCTGATCAACCTGATCTTTTCTTCTCTCTGCTTGGGCAATTGCTGGTATTTAAACCATTGCATGAGGGAATCCCTCTAGTCCGGTAGGCCGACAGCTCCTACTGCAGTGACCTCCAGTTCTTCTTCTTCTGGCTCTTCTATCATGCTAGGCACCTGGCGCTGATTCACTACCCGGATGCTAAGAGATCCATTAGGCGGGACTGCTAATGAGCTTGCCAGTTTCGCCAGTGCACCGGCTTGTGCATTTTCTCCCCGGGCAACGTGGCCTATCTCGATAAGGTAGAATTGTTCCATGAGCCGCTTCACTTTAGCATGGTAAGGCAGCAGCTCAGGCTTTCGGACATCAAACTGCCCCTGGACTTGCTTGACGACTAGTAACGAATCGCCAAACACTTGCAGCATTCTAATCCCCATCTGTAACGCAACTTGGAGACCAATAATCAGAGCTTCATACTCCGCCTCATTATTTGTGCAAGGTTTATTGATGGAGCAAGATGTATGCAATACTTCTCCCTCAGGGGATTTGAGGATGATGCCGGCCCCTACCCGTACTTTTGTATATCCGGACGGGGCCGTTTCTGTTCTCGAAGCTCCATCAAAGTGCAACTGCCAAGCGATATGTTGGACTTGGTCCACCTCCAGTGTTTCATCTTCGGGCAGCTCTGTAGCCAATGGGGAATCTTCGGGCACATGATGTGCTGCAAAGAATTCGGCCACGGCTTGACCCTTAACGGCCTTCTGCGGCACGTAGGTGATATCAAATTCCATTAGCAGCACGACCCATTTTCCGAGACGTCCCTTCAGGACTGGCTGGGAGAGAATGTATTTGACTGGATCGGCCTTGGAGATCAGGCTCACTTCATGGGAGAGCATGTAATGCCTCAGCTTCTTGACTGCGAAGACCAGGGCAAGACAGACCTTCTCGATCGGTCGGGGTGTATTTTTCTTCTGCCCCCACTAGCCTCCGGCTGAGATAATAGAGAGCCTGCTCCTTCCCCTCATCATTATTCTGAGCGAGCATTGCCCCCAGGGGGCATTCGGTGGCGGCTATGTACAGAATAAGTGGCCCCCCCTTGACAGGTGCCCCCAGCACAGGCGGGATCCTTAAGTAGTCCTTCAGCTGATCGAAGGCCTTCTGGCATTCCTGGCTCCAATTAAAAGGTACATTCTTCATCATCAATATGTGGAATGGCTGACAGCGCCCTGACAAATTGGAAATAAATCTTCGGATGTAGGCCAGCCGGCCCTGCAGGGATCTTAGCTCTCCCAGATCCTTCGGAGGAGGCAGCTCCTGGATGGCTTTTATTTTGAAAGGGTCGATCTTGATCCCTCTGTATCGGACAATGAAGCCGAGGAACTTCCCGCTGGAGACGCCAAAGGCACACTTCATCGGGTTCATCTTCAGCTCGTACTGCCGGAGCCTTTCGAAGATGACTCTAAGGTCCTTCAGGTGATCTTCCTTTTTCTTTATCTTGATGACCAAGTCATCAATGTAGCATTCGACTTTGTTGTATAGCAGCTCGTCGAATATTTTGGTCATCACCCGCTGGTAGGTGGCGCCGGCGTTTTTGAGGCCGAAGGGCATTCTTTTATAGTGGAATATTCCTTTGGGCGACCGGAAGGCCGTATGAATTCGGTCGTGCTCAGCTATCCAGATTTGGTTATAGCCGGACGATCCATCCATGAAGGACAGGGCCTCGTGGCCAGTGGTTGCATCAATCATCACTTCAGTGATAGGCACCGGGAAGTCATCTTTTGGGCAGGCTCTATTCAGGTCGCGAAAATCCATGCAAATCCTGATCTGTCCATTCTTCTTCTTTATTGGCACAATGTTGGCTAACTAGGTAGTATACTGGTTCTCAGCTACGAAATCGACATCTATGAGCTTGTCAACTTCTTTACAAATTTGGTGTATCAGTTCCGGTCTCATGCGCCGGGGAGACTGCTTCACTGGCTCAACCTTGGGGTCGATGGCAAGAACATGTTGAGTCACGCCAGGACTCAGGCCGGGCATCTCCTTATAATTCCAGGCAAAACTGTCCCGGAACTCTTGTAGCAACTTGATATACCGTTCCCTCTCCTGTAAAGGAAGAAGGGCACTTAGAAAGGTCGGCCTGGGGTCGCCTTCCGTGACCAGGTTAATTTCGATAAGTTCATCTACTGTGGCCTGACCGCCATCTTCAATTTCTGGCGGTGCTGGCAATAAGTCGACGAAATCTTGATCTTCGCCGTCTTCTGCTTCGAGGACACCATAGATGTCACCCTGCTCCGCCTCATTGGGCAATGAGGCTTTGCTAATGTCCCCCTGTTCCAGGCTTGCAGGTTGCGGCTCCGGGGGTCCTCCTGTGTGGGGAGACAAAGAACCTCTCCGGGGTCTTCTTGGTAGTCATCATAGACGGCTCCAGCCAGGATCGAAGTAATTGATTGCCACACCGGGGGCCGGTTCTCTGCCGGTGACTGGGGTTGCCCATTCTCCACCACCTCTTCAAAGATCTGGTGCTGGACTGACACCATGTAGATATTTCTTTCGGGGTTGCCTGTCGCATGAGGGCGTGGTGGAGCTACCACGTAATCTCCCATTCTGAGCTCATCTTTCTCAATCAAGTCCTGAGCAATGTCCTTGAAGACGTAGCAGTCTTCTATGGAGTGACCCAGTATTTGGTGGTACGGACAGAACAAAGGATCACCACTTCTGCGAGCATCTTGCGGCCTCTTGGGCCTTGGGAGGGTAACCTTGCCATAGTAGCAAGCCCATTCAAAGATCCCTCGAGTTTTATTCCTCGGGAAGGACTAGGGCCTCCGCATTCTCTCTTGTAATGTGGGATTTCGGTCGGACGGCCATCTGACTGGGGAAACAGTTGCGCCTCTGGTCTCCTTTCTCCAGTGCGTAGGGATGTTCGGGGTGGCCCCCCGGGGCAGGTGCATGCCGATATTCTGCAGGCGGAAGATGCCCCCAATCAAGTCAGATATGAGTGCGGTTACTTCGGCCAACCGAGCCTTCAGCATCTCGATTTCTCGCTGCTATTGATAGCACATGGCAAACAGGGCGGAGTCGCACCGAGGGAGGCCCGGAGTTCGACTTGCCTCTTTGCCTTTTACATCAGTGTCCGACGAAGGCAATGATGGCCTATCGCTGGAGTCGTTCGGGGCCGCTCCCTCAGAGGAGGACGGGGCCTTCCCCTTGTTCTTGCAGGGAGGCGGCTTCCATAAGAATACCTACTCATCATGATCTTCACCGAATGAAGGCTTAAGGTACTGCCGACCTTGCACTTCCTGTGGGCCTTGGGTGCCCGCGAGGCTGCTGCCGCTCGGAGCTGAGACCGATATAACGTTGGCTTCGTAGGAATCCTCTAGTGAGAAACCTAATCCCGGGTGCCGGGTGATTTGCAACAACCTCCGGTCCAGGTTTGGTGGGTTCCACATCTTCTCGAACATGTCCTTCTGACTGGAGAGCTGGCGAAAGGGGACCCCTTGTTTCCTGGTCATTCTGGCTACACGACCAGTCATGTCGGGCAGTCCCGTGATAGGGACGAGTGGGTCATGCAGTTCGTCGGGGAGTTTACAATCATCGTCCCCTCTGATCGGGTGTTCATTAGCCACATAGAAAATAGTGGACCGTCCTCCGGGGTTAGGCACCTCAAAGGTCCTCAATGGTTCAGCCGCTTGGCAGTCAACTTCTGCGAGAGGCTTGATGATCCCGAACGGGACCCTGATGTCCTCCAGCAAGTCTTCGAGGTGCGGCAACCCCGGTGCGGGGTAGATGGAAAGGGGAGTTGCTTTGAATACTCCTTCTGCCCCAGAAACAAATGCTACTTGACGGGGAGCCACATATCCTGGCGGCGGTGGAGGGAACCAACTGTCCGGCTCCGCCTTCATCTTTCCCTTGTCTAATGTGACTTGGGGAGTTTGCTTCAGCTTTTCTAGATACAGGTTGGCGTCTGAGAGATGGCACTCGAACACCTCAAAAGGGTGGAGGTCGACAAAGATTCTCTCCTCCTTCTCGTCGCCAGGGTACTTGATGCATTGATGCAGAGTAGATGGCACGACCCTGTTCTGGTGCAGCCAAGGCCGGCCGAGTAATACTTTGTAGGAGGTACCAGAGTTAATAACATGAAATTGGACCTTAGTCATGAAATCACCGAGAGAGAGGTTAAACTCTGCAATCCCCATGGGGACCTCACACTTTTGGTTGAAGCCGGCGATCTTAACATTCTTGACCTCGATCAAGTGCACATCGAAGTAATGTTTTTGGTATACTCGGTAAGGGAGTATGTTCACTGCCGCCCCAGGGTCAATCAGTACCCTATTGATGGGGTGCCCATTCAGCTGCCCTTTCATGTAGAGTGGCCTATTGTGATTGCTGGTAGGCAGGAGCATATCTTCTTCCGTGAAAGCCATCGCTACCTCGGGTGACATTTCTGTAAGGCAAGCCTCCACATAAGCTGGCGTCTGGAGTGCTGCGATGACGGCCCGCTGTGTCTCTTCATCCAGAGATAGAATCTCCCAAACGGTAAACCTGGCTGGGATCTTCTTCAAGTGCTTGACTATTCTGTTGCCGGCTCGGACCTTGAGCAACTTCATCTCTTCGGCTCTGCTACGCCTGCCCCCAGTCTGGGCCTGGGGAGCCGGCTCAGGGGGCGTCTCCTCCGCCGGGTCAGGTATTACTTGGGCTTGCGGGGCATATTGGGTTTCTGCCTTCTCTTGCATGAACTCGGTAAGGTTCGGGAAGTTGCCAGTCTCTTCCCTTGACAGAGGAGGACTTGCCACGAGTGGGGCTGAGAAGCTACTTGCTTCTTTGACCTATCGAGACTCTCGGGGGCATGACTGCCTTTCCCCTTGAGTCGTTAGAAACTCAATAAAGGAAGGGGTATTCTGGCCGATCGGCTCTCCGGGGTAGAGACCCGAGGGAGGGGGAATCTCCATGCCTTGGATCCTAGGTTCAGGGATATGATATGGCTGCTCTCCCCTGAGCAGGATGTTATGGTTAGCCTGAGGAGGGTGTCCCCATTTCCTTCCCGACCTGGTGGCATGCTGGGAGGTGGATGCCTCGGCCTGGTTCACTTCCGATGGCTCAATGGGCGTCTCTTGCTCTTCCTCCCCCAAAGAGAGGGCAGTGTCAAACAACGCAGACATGGTGTTGCAGGAGAGAACAACCCCGCTCTTCTACTTGTTTCTGGGCCTTTTCTTCTTCCTTTTCCCCTTTTCTTCAGTGGCTGGCAACTGGCCTTGGGGGGGCTCACCCCACAAGAGGGGCTCTTCCTTTGCTTCGGCTTCTGCTTCTGGAGCCAGTTCGAGTGATTCGAACTCCCTCCAGGGGACATATTCCTTCAGCTCCACAGGCTGGATTTCGGGCTGCTCATAATCTTCAAGCCCATCAATAATGGCCTGGAGTCTTTCCACTACGGGACTGGTCTCTTTGTGCACCCGCATCGGGGTATGCTTCTTCCTGTTGTTAGTGAAGCGCCGCACGACTAGCCGGGGGGCTGTATCATGCCAAACAGGCGTCACTGGTGGTGGGACTGGTCGAGGTGTGACACCCCTTATATGAACCTCCGGCGTGGGCCGGGGGACTTGCCTTCTTCTTCTATTCCTCGTCGGCGTAGCCTGCCAACCTCCTTGGTCTTGAGCTGGTGCCATGACAAAGGCTTCATATGTTGCAGCTGTACTGGCCTCTGCCCATTCCTCAGGCAGCTGCTGGTAAAGAGAGATCATGTTAACGGAAGTGCCGAGGTTTGGCATCTCATGCGGCTGCGGAGGATCCACCTTGTGCTCCCCCATGTCTAGCTCTCCCTTCTTAACCAAGGATTCAATGACATCCTTGAGGATATAACACTCCTCGATAGTATGCCCCAGCATCTGGTGGTACGGGCAGAAACAAGGATCATCCTTTCTTTTTATGTCGTCATGCCTCTTTGGTTCTGGCAATGTAATTTTATTGTATCTGGTGGCCCATTCAAACAAGATCCGGGACTTATCTCGAGGAAAAGAATACAACTTATTCCTCATTTTCTCCCGCAGGGAAGGACCTTCCCGTCGTTCAGTAGCCTTGGCTGGAGGTGGGTTGGCCGTCTCCTTGGCCTTCTCTGTCTGTTTCTCAAAAGCTTGAAAGTCCAATGTGTGGACTTCTGGTGGCATCGGCTTCTTCTCGGCTTGTCTGGCCCTTTGACTTGATGTAGTTGGAGTGGAAGAGTATCGAGCAAGGAATGCCTCGATCTCTGCCACTATGTTGTTCAGGCGGTCAAACGACTTTACCTCGGCACCGATCATTCTTTCAAGGATTTCCTTCTTCAGGTTCTATTTACAAATTTGCACTGCGTCCTCCTGATGCGGGGGACGCCTGCACCTCATACTGAGGTTCCTTCACCTCTTTATATAGTCGAGTGCTGACTCATCGCTTCTTTGCCTCGTGGCGTAGAGTTCTGCCACGATGACCTCCCGTTCAGCTATGTAGAACCTTTCTTTAAATTTCTTCTGCATGTCGGGCCAGTCTGCAATGGACCCGACGGGCAGGCTCGAGTACCATTCGAAAGTAAGCCCGGTAAGTGTTGAGCCAAAGAATTTGAGGAGATATGCTTCATCTGCAGCTAAATCCCCCATAATATTCACATAGTAGGCGATGTGCTCCCTGGGAGACCCTTGCCCATTAAACTTTTCAAATTTCGGCGGTTTGGTGATGCCGACCGGGAGCCTCCTTGAAGCATAGCGTGCCGGATAAGGTACCCGATACACATCAAAGGGCGTGCAATCACTATCGCCCCTCTCTGCCAACTTCATGTCTATCATCTGTTCCAAAATAAGTCTGTTCACCGTCGCCGGGTCCACCGGGTTCGGGTAGAAATGAGCCGGTTGCGCCAGTGGGGTCGTTAACACTATCGCCTGAGGCGCAATGGTGGATCCCTGGAACGGTAGGTTCGGCGGTGGGGCCGGAGTTATGTGCTGTGACTGGGGCAGGGGTGTGCCCCTAGTGTAGCCGGGGATCGGCGGAGACACCGTCGCCTGTGGAGAAGCTTCCGAGGCCTGACCGTTACCCCAAGGGTCTCTGGTAGTGCTTCGGTCTGCCCGGACGTTGAGGGTTGATCAGCTCTGTCGGTCAACTACTTTTTTAGCAACTCGATCTCTCTTTGATATTGCTGCATCATGAGTAATACAGCGGGGTCACTCATTGAGAGGCTGGGGGTGCCCCCTCTTTCTTCGGCTGGCGCCTCTTCGGAGGAAGTGGATGGTCCTCCCGTGGTACCTTCAGTAATGACGTTGGTGGCCAGGGCCGTCGACGATTCCCCGCAGTCAGTTCCTTCAGTGTGAGCTTGTGTCTTTTCGGTTGCTGCCTTCCCTCTTCTGGTGAGAGGTCCTGGCCTTGCCACAAGTCAGGCCATTTCTTCGGGCTTGGTCGGTAAGGCCCCGTACCGGCCGGACACTCCCGCCATATTGCAAGTGTAGACCCTTAGGTCCCTGCCTTTTCTTGTTGCTCTTCTTGACGGCCTGCCTGGGAAGACCAATCTGTCAAAGACCGACCCCCGCGGCCTCGCCTCTTCCCTCGGCGGGGACTGATAGCGCTCCTCGGAGCAGTTCCTTGACTCGGCACTAGGCACGGGTCGGGCTTCTTCTTCTTCAAATGCCGAGGCTACTGCCCCCAGCAATCTCTGACGACCCGGGGGAGTGCTCCCCGGGCCCCTGTGGACGCGGGATTTATTTCTTTCATCTATTTATTTATATTTTATTTGGATTCTTTGATTTATTAGGCGTGCCAGTCACCGGAGTGACGATTTTATTGTGCGCTCGACTTGACTTGGTCAGTCGATTGTGAAGTCCGAGTCGGGACCAAAAGTCCGCCATACCATAAAGGTTATGACGTTAATTACGCCCTTCCTAAGAAGGACAACCCTTGATTAAACGCCAAAATAGGAGGCCACTCGGGGCGGTAATAAAATAAAAATAACAGTGTGTAGTATTGAAGCTCTTTTTATTCTGAAAAGGTATTTTAATGCACAGTAGATTACTACACCGACATGACCACCTCTTATGTGGGTCGTGCCAGGTAGAAATAGGACACCGTCCACGCAGTGGCGGGACGGGGTCCGGACCGTCATCGGGGAGATGTCCCCTTTCATATTTCTCATCCAGCCAAGGGCCTCGCAGCATTCATATTCCCCGGAAGATTGAGCCGGACGAGGGGCGTGTGATGTACACCTCCCGGGACTCATCGGGGTTAAAACATCGATCGACATTTCGACAGCACCTCCCCATAATCTGGATTATGGCCAGGGGAGAATAGGCTATCACCCACGGAGTGCCGGGATGAAAGTCGAGAAAAGGAGGGAGCGAACCTCCCACACTGCACATGTATGCCCTGGGGCAATGTTTGACTCTTCCCTTATAGGATCCGGTGACACTCATGTAGTGGCAGAGCTCACCTTAGCTAAAGGGGTTGCTCATAAAACCCGGTACGGATCAGTGGAACATAAGGGGGTCCGACTCCCTTTAAATTTATCCCCGGGACAGGTCTAGTGACTCATGGGTATCCCTGGATGGGTTTGATCCAGGTGCCGGGGGTTCAATTGAGCAACAGAGCAGGCTCTCGGCACAGCAAAGTGGGAAGGGAGGCTCCTGGCGCGAAGGCAAGGAGGCCAAGGGGTTCCCGGCACGGGCTTCTCGGCGCGGAGGGAAGACGGCAGAAAGCTCCCGACGCAGGCTTCTCGGCGCGAAGAAGAAATGGTGGAGGAGGTTCCCGGCGCGACCAGGCAATGGGGTTCTCGGTGCAAGAAGGCTTGCACCGAGAGCTGTTCACCTATTCTACTGTGCGTGGAGCCGAGAGGTGTGACGGGCACCGAGGTGGTTTCTAAGGGCTTGCGGCACCCTGTTCTTGGGTTTGTTGACGATTTAGGGGTTTCCTGGAGATTCAGGCCAAGGTAGATGGGCCCTGAGGAGTCAAAATGGATCAATTCATCGGATTTCAACCGGTTTTGGTGTAGGTTCCGAAGGAAGGCCAGGAACAGAGAGAAATTGGGGGAGAAACAATCAAGTATAGGGAGCCTCCGTCACCATTGCTATGCAAAGTCCCGGGGACAGCTTAATGTCATCTTTCATCATCCTGGGAGAATTTTGACATCACCTCCCCTGGACTTAGCATTTGCCAGAGAATGATAGACAATCACCCACGGAGTGCCGGGGTGAAAGCCAAAAGCAGAGGGGTATTAGACCCCCTGACCCATGTACGTGCTTGCAGCACTATCTTAATATCCCTTTTCAGACCATTGAAGCTTATGCAGTGGCAGAGCTTCCTTGGTTCGTAAGGTTATAAAAGTAGATCGAGCCCGGGGAACCATGTAGGGGGGGTTATCCCCATTAATTGTCATCCCTGAGGTGCATGTGATGACCCGGGGTGTCCCTCGATAGAATACAGGGTTATATTGAGCTGGTTATAGGGGTATCTGTATAGTTTCTTGAATGGTAGCAGGGGTTTTCATCCGGGGTTCAAGAGATGGAGAGTTCATGGCTTAAAGAGGCTCTTAGCTCAAAAGGGGGGTAGTTCCCGGCGCCAAAACCACCGCGCCGAGAAGGGTCCTTCACAGGCTACTGTTCCGCGCGCCGGGAAGCTAGCACGAGGGGGTTCTCGGCGCGCCTTGCTTCGCGCCGGGAAGGTTGCTTTGTGGGGTATTATTCTGGGCGCCGGGAACCGGCAAAGGAGGTTCCCGGCGCGATGGCAAGAGGGCCAAGGGGGGGGGGCTCTCGGCGCAGGTGAGGAAATGGGGTTCTCGGCACAGGAAGGCTTGCGCCGAGGACTGTTCATCTATTTTACTGTTTGTGGAGCCGAGATAGATGAGGGTTTTACGGCACTCTATTTTGGGTCTGTTGATGATCCAGGCCGAAACAGATAGGTCCTATGGGATTGAAACGGATCAGGGCATCAGGTTTGAGCTGGATTAGGTTTGGGCTTTATAGAGGCACCAGGGTTCAGGAGGAATTTGGGGAAGCCAAGGTCTAGAGGGCGCCGAGAACCCCCCCCCCCCTTATCACCAGTATTATGCAGAGCCCCGGGGGTAACTTTGATATGGTCGTTCGTCGCCCTGGGAGCCAAGAGATGGCTGTCTCTGGACCCAGAAGCTACTTCGACGATGCTAATGGACAGAGTATAAGCATTTAGAACTCCGAAGTCTCATAATCTTCGATCATTGCATAGCACGGCCTTATCCCGAAGGCCAAGGGATGGTCTGTCCCGGGCTCTGGGATAAGCATGGATAGTGCTCCAAAAAAAACCAGACGGATCGGCGGACTGTTAATCCACTGGGGAGGGAAATTAGCATGCTACTAGTTTGAGAGAAAATAGGTAACACGAAGAATGATGATAGAGCTTCAGAGGAATCAAAAGTAGGCATGAACTGTAGCCCGTCATGCTTTATTCATTCGACGACATTCATCGGGGGAAATACATAATAAGAAAGCAGAAGCAATACATCATTCCAAGACTCAGACCAATCACAAGGAGGGAGTGAGGGAAAGAGGATAAGACAGAGGCCGGGATATCCCGTCTACATCTGATGCATCGAGATAAAACTCGTAAGATTACATGAAGAAGAAAAGGAAACATGGGGGAAGGCGGAGCATTGACTCCTCTCCCTCCCCAGCTGCCTGCCCACCTGGAGCTTCTTCTCCTTCTCTTTCTCTTCGGATTGATCTCTTGCTCTGTTAGTCTCTTTTCTCTTTTCTCAGCGGAGGAGGCTCTCTCTCTCTCTATTGGTCTCTTCTCTATTTTTCTTTCTCGTTCCCTTTTTTCTGGCCAGCGCCTCTTTTTTCCCTTTTTTTATCCTCCCGATCTTCTCTTTTTTTTTGATCTTCTCTCCTTTTAGTTTCTTCGAAGGAGTGGGCCTTTTATAGACCCAGCCCCCCTGACTTCTCGGCGGATGGTAGTCGGCGTGCCACTCTATCTTTACGGCGCGCCTGCCAATAGCTCCCGGCGCGGCATGCAAGTTGGGTGAAGGGCCTTGATGCCACACCCCTAAGCCCACTTCACAGGCCCATTTAGGGCTTTTGGGCTCCCCTTAGAACTGTTGGTTCTATAAACATATCGGACTTGCAGTATGCCTTTTGTTGTTGGACCTAAGTCTTAATAGGACCATAGGGATCCTCATCAGTCATTGGACTGGGATTTCATCAGCATTGTCACCCGAATGATGACAAAACCGGACATCATTTCATCAGTATTGCCACCTGAACGATGACAAGACCGAACATCGGCTTTCTGAGAAGACTTCAGCCCGGTATATAATCCATGGAGGTGGTTCTTCTTCCGTTCTGACTTTGCGGAAGTTTTCATAATCTTCATTTGCTGGTTCTGGCTTCATCTTGATCTTGTTCATATCTCGACTGTCAACAAGTCAACATCTGACTTAGTCTGACATAATATATGTAGATTTTCGGACGAGGCAGTAATGCAGCTCTTATCAAAATGTGATAGGAGGTCTCATCAGTCAGGTGACTGCTACTTCATCAGTGCTGCCGTCTGGCTGACGACGACACCGGACATCAGCTTGGCCGGAAAGGGCTTCAGCCGGGTAGATGGTTGACGAGTTTCATCAGTAATCTTTCATTGCTGGTCTGCTCCTCTTTTCAATTTTTGTCTCCGCCATCGCTCATTTTCCAGGCGTCAACAGCCCCGCAGATAGTTTCTCATGGCATGCTCCACTCCTTCCCAGTCTTGATCTGGAGGAGAAGCCGGTGGTGTGGCCCTGTTGACAGTAACAGGCATGTAGGCTGTAGGCTCCGCACGGGCAGCCTAGTAGTGACGTCGGTGGTGTCGACGACGGGTGTTCTCTGGTGGGGTCAGTGTGGCCAATGCCGGCTGATAGACGGGGGCCGATGTCTTGACCCGGTCTGCTTGTTGAGCCCTTGCCGGGCGAGAGGTGCTGGGTCCCATCAAGGCTGGTGAAATAGCCCGCGCTGCCTTGGGAATCCACACCTGCTTGCGCTTCGTCAGCCTAGGGGTCGGTCGGTGCTGTGGGACTGTGGCTGGAGCTGCGGGCGTCATCCTGCCCTTCATCTTCTCCAGTGGCTGAAAGGAGTTACGCACTGGAACGGCGGGTATGATGCGATCCGGGATCACTTCGGAGCGCCGCCCAGAAAGATGCACCCGGAGCGTTCCGACGACAGCAGACTTGCCGGTGCCGGAGACCCGGCCTCGGGATGATGTGGTTGCACGACTCCTCTGGAGCCTTCTCTGATGGGAAGCCGAGCCTGGGCGAGATGGGACGGCGGTTTCGTGCATATGGTGCACGTTGCAGCCCAATATCTTCATAGGGGCAGTCTTGGGGGATTCGACCATTGGTCGGCTGGCAGTAGCTTCGGTGGCCCCCTGGGTGGAGGCGTCGTTCTTGATCCCGTCAGACGCTTCCACGTCCAACAGGTGAGTGAAGGCCACTCCCAAAAAGTTGGGGAAGCCAACCGAGGGAGGGAAGCTCCCGAAGGTGAGAGGGACGGCCATGTAGCCGTTCCGCACGTGACTCTCGACGGGTTGGTGGCCGAAAGTGGGTGCCATCGGGACGTCTGTGACGCAACCTGCATTTGAAAATTAGGGAATCAGTATTACAAGAAGGGGGTCATGGATCCCTTGGTTCCGGTAAAAAGATGAAGGGTGATCCGATCCCACCGGGCGTGCCAGACTTGTGGACGCACTTAATTTCGAGAGATCTTCGTTCTATTCGTTCATCCGATTGTTGGTTTTATTAAGTGCGTGGGCGTGCCAGTCACAAAGTGACGATTTGTTCGGGCTCCGGAGAGCCCATGGTGCGCTCGATCGGACTCAGTCAGGCGATTGTGTGGTTCGGGTCGGGACTGAGACCCGTTGTGCCATAAGGGTCACAACGTCATTTACATCCCCTCGGAGAGGGGAATACCCTTGATTAATTGCCAGAAATAAGGGCTCCACGGTCAAAAGAAATACTGATTAATGCAGGAAGGAAACACCCGTCGAGTTATGCGGTGAGCCCGAGGTGGGGGCCTGAATACTCGGGTCATGTCGGTCACTGATGGACCATTTCATGTTTGGACACAAGTTCACACGGAAAACAAGATGATAACCCGGGAGACGAATCCGTACAAATGTTTGCCGAGGGACAGCAATTTTCATGCAGGGAGGCAAATCAGATCTCGACGAGGGAGGGGACCCTGATGAATTATCGGCCCGAAGTAAGGCCGGGCGGTCACCATGACAAGAGAGAGAACTCCCGAGAGTGACTTCCGGCTTACAGGGGCATCATTAATATCCCCGGGTTCGGAATCCAGGAAGGAGAGACTGCTGCCATATTGTTGTATTCACGATGGTCGTCGACGCTTGTTATTATCGTTTGTTTATTGACATTACCCTTTCTTTGATATTATCTTCCCTTGTTGTTATCTTGGTTGGGACCACCCCTTTTATCTCATTATTATTATTACTATTCATCGTTCCTTTTATCGTATAGCCCCCCTCCCTTTTTATTGCATGCATGTGTGTATTCGTAGGGGAGATGATGGAGACTAGGGTGTACCGCTGAGAGATGAATGGTGTGTGCGGTTCAAAGTGTAAAGAAGGGTGTACCGCTGGGGAGCGTACTGCTGGAAGAATGGAGATGGGCGTACCGCTGAAGGGTAGAGGGTGTAGCGTACCGCTGAGGCACTAGGGGAGCACACTGCTGGGAGAATGTGGAGCGTACCGCTGGGGGACTGGAAGCGTACCGCTGGAAGGGCTGGAGGAGCTGATGCGTGAACGAGCCACGAGGACTCTACAGACGTGCTGTATGCAACAGACAATGTATAGCCTTGCCCAGCGATGCAATGTATAGACTTGACCAGCGGTACAATGAATGTATGGACTTGTTCAACGATGCACACACATAGCGGCGATGTATGGACTTATCACATGAGTGTATGAGACGGTGCAGTGTATAGACTTAGATAGACTTCACTAGCGTGGAATGTGCAGACTTCATGCAATGCAACGTACAGACTTTAGAAAGGAACGTGCAGACTTCATGCAATGCAATGTACAGACTTTAGAAGGGAACGTGCAGACTTCATGCAATGCAATGTACAGACTTTAGAAACGAATGTGCAGACTTGGTGCATGAAGCAAGCCATTGAGGACTATATAGACTTTCACAATGTATGGACTTGCCAAAGGAGTGATGCGTGAGCAGACAATCAACGTATAGACTTAGCCAAGACAACTGGACGATGTACAGACTTGAGCAAAGCGAGGTTTGTACAGACTTGAGAGTTCACAACATATAGACTTATGAGTGGAACGTAGGTAGAGCTGCCAATGTATAGACTTATAAGTGCATGCGACCAGATAGTGTGCAGATTTCATGCACAGGCTGTATAGACTTCAATTCAAATGATGCAATGCATGAACAAGAAGACGATGTACAGACTTTGAATGTGAATGATGCAGCGATGTATAGACTTGATGGAACGCTGGGAGGATGTGTACCGCTCAGACAGCAAGGGGGAGCATACCGCTGGAGGATAGAAGGTTAGGGCGCACCGCTAGAAGAGGTATTTTTTTTTTAATACCCAAAACGCCAAATGGCGCCTTTATTTTATTAAGTGATAGAAGGAGTACAAAATCATAGGGGCATACCCCGGAAAGGAAGCATAACGAAAGCTGCTAAGATAGCAACTGAAAATTCAATTACATATATCTGAAGGAAGCAAGACCTAGCCGATCCGCCACTAGAGGACCAAAACAAGTCTCCGGAAGCTGTGAGGAAGAGAGATAGGTGTCATTGCGTTGAGCGTAGCAGCCGTAGGAAGCAAGGGCATCGGCCACTTGATTCCCCTCCCTGTAGACATGTGAGATGGGAATACCAGAAGCCTGACCAAATTGGTGGATCTCTCGCCACCACCTAAGACAGGTCCAAGTGGGAGCATGCCCCGCCCTCAAGGATGAAACCAGGCTGGCCGAGTCGGAGTTGATTTCAGCAATCTGGAGGCCGTGTTGAAGAGAAAGGCGGATGCCATCACACATGGCACGTGTTTCAGCAACGATGCTAGTTCTAGTGCCATAATAGTGCGAAAACGCCATAAGAAGGTGACCTCTGTTATCTCTGATGCAACCACCACCTCCACAGTGGCCAGGATTTCCCCTACTAGCGCCATCAACATTGAGCAAAAACCCATGAATGGGGGGAATCCATCTGACCATCTTAATGACGATCGGGGATGGTCGATGGGTCCAGCCGAGATGAGAAATGAGCTGAAGTTGCTGGTCCGTGGAGCGCTGCTTGAAGGTAGTCTTCTCAAGAGCCGGGCTGATACAACAATGAATGCGGCGAATGATACCTTGAATAGAAGCACGTTGCCCTTCAAATCGTGCTTTACATCGCGCCTTCCAGACTTCCCACACAATGAGCATAGAGGCATAGATGACAATGAACCCATGTAGGGTTTGCGGGTTGTGGGTACACACAGTGGCCCAGAGCCGTTGTGTGATGTGAGCATAAGCTCCAATGCCATTATCCAAAATAGGAGAGATCCAGTTCCAGAGGGCCATGGCAATGTCCCCATGCATGAACAGGTGATCCGGATCTTCAGCAGCTGGAAGTCGACAACAGTTGCAGGCAGAAACCATCTGAATACCACAGTCGGCAATTCTAGAGTCTACAGGGACAGCTCTATGCATAATTCTCCATGTGAACAAGGAAATGCGGCGTTGAAAGAAATGATGCCAAATAACCTTCAGGGGTCTCCTTTGAACGCTAGTGGGTCGAAGTTGATTGTAAGCAGACTTTACAGTAAAGAGGCCAGAATCAGAGATGTCATCATTGTGAGAGAGTTGAATCCCATCCAGATTAATGTTATTCGGCATCAATGACCTTAGGGGGTGTGAGGTATTAGAGATAACCTCACGAACAGTAGGAGAAAGACATTGATAAGAATCAGGAATAAATTGCCGCAAGGGATGATTGCCCAGCCAAACGTCGTCCAGGAAGTCAATCCGGGTACCATCCCCAACAATCCATCTAGTGTTTGCCGCAACCACCTCACGAGCAGTATGAAAAGTACTCCTTGGGATGCCGTGAATGTAACGGTTCTGGCGAGTAGAACCAGGCCTAGGGTGGGTGTAATGTCTGGCATATTCTGCCCACAGCGAGGAACCATGCTGTAATGACCAGACAAGCTTCACAGCTAAGGATAGCTGGACGTGCCAGATGCTGCGCACACCTAAGCCACCTTCAAGTATGGGCCTCTGAATAACATTCCAAGGCACCCAGGGCCTGCGTTGCCTGCCTTCAGAACTACCCCAAAGAAAGCTTGCGCAAAGGCGCTCAATGTAATTGATAGTTGATTTAGGGATAGAAGCAGCAGCTGCCAGGTAAACCGGGATAGAACAAAGCACAGAATTGATGAGAGTGACCCTCCCAGCTTGAGATAACATCCGTGAACTCCAAGAACCAATGCGACAAGAGACCTTTTCGATAAGAGGTTTATAATCAGCCACCAATGATTTACCTTGCCTGAGAGGAACCCCAAGATAAGTAATTGTGCCAAGCTGCTGACGAAAACCAGTAATCCGAGTGATGGAGCGTGCTACTCTGGAAGGCGCATTCTTGGAGATGAGGAAATTGCTCTTTGAGGGATTCACTCTCTGGCCCGAGGAATTCTCATAAAGCTTTAAGAACTCCATGAACTTTTGAATGTTAGAAGCATGACCATTGAGGAACACCAGGGTGTCATCCGCGTATAACAGATGGGAAATAGGCGGACAACCCCTGGGAACAGCATACGGCTTAAGAACACCTTGCTGATGGAGGCTAGTGATGCCCCTGCTAAGCACTTCCTCCATTATGATAAATAGAGCAGGCGCAAGCGGATCTCCTTGACGGATGCCACGGGAGGAATGGAAAAAACCAGCCAAGGATCCATTAAACTGAACAGAAAATCAGCAATTAGAAATCATCATGGCAATAAGCGAAGTGAATCTGGTACAGAAGCCGAATTTTCGAAGAACGGCAATGAGAAAATCCCACTCCACGCGATCATATGCTTTCATCATATCCAACTTTAGAATAACGTTGTGTCCGCGCACCTTCCTACCAATTTCAGAGATCAGTTGTCGAGATAGAGAGATGTTATCAATGATTTGCCTTCCTTTCACGAAGGCACCTTGCTCCCCGGAGATAATAGTCGGTAGAATATCAACCAATCTAGCACATATTATACATGAGATGATTTTATAGCTGAAATTACAGAGGCTAATTGGCCGGAAGTCACCGAAGTGGGATGGGTTCCGGACTTTGGGGATAAGAGCAATGATACTGGAGGTAGCTCCTCTGGGGAGTGGGAAACCTTGAAAGAAACCTCCAATAGCAGCTATAACATCATCGCAGATAATATCCCAGCAAGCAGTATAAAATGCTCCAGAGAAGCCGTCCGGACCAGGGGCACTATCACCACTCATCCCCCACACAGCGTCTCTAATCTCCTGGGCAGAAGGAGGAGAAACCAAAAGCTGATTCTGATGCTCCGCTAGAAGAGGTAGGCCAGGGTGTACCGCTGGGAAAAGTAGCAAACGAAACCAAGCGGAGTGTGCCGCTGAAGGGGTGGGCCAGGACTCAAGAGAAGGCTCCTTGTTCAGTTCAAGATGAGGCATCTTAGATGGTTAAGCTTTCATTCTCCTGTCATGAGATTGAGTCCTGAGTGATGTTCAGCAATGCAGTGCTTGAAGTCTTATTCAATCCAGTTCCTTGAATCTTGCATAGTCCTTTTAGTTGGCTAGAGTGTTTTTATCATTGCTCAGTCCGTCTGTTTGCTGCTTCTTTTCATCTCTTAAATTTGTTGTTATTCCTGGTGAAAATTCGGCATCACCTCCCCTTGACCCGGGAGGTAAAGGAATAACAAGGAACATGCCCATGAGGGTGGCATGAACCAACAGCTGAGGGGGGTGCCGGAGCAGCCGCCTTTAGGGAAACTTCAGGAAGCTCGGAGAAAACATCGAGTGAGGAACCAATAGACTGACACAAACTATGAGTACACCGGGAAGTGACAATCAAGGAGTGCCAGGCTGACAGTCCAAGGGTGTGCCGCTGAGCGGCCAAGGAAGGGAGGTGTGCCGTTGACAAGAGGAGAAAGGGTGCACCGCTGAATGGCCCTAAGGATAGTGTGCCGCCAGCAGACTCAAGGAAGGCTGTACCGCCAAATGGCCAAATGGGAGAGGCGTACCGCTGGGGGCCCTGAGTGGTAGAATGACTGGGAGCTTGAGGGTGTGTGGGCATACCGTTGGTCCCAAAGGAGGGCAAAGGCGGATGTTCTGGGTGTTGAGTGACTCCAATGTGTCAAAGAGGAAGGGCTCCCACAGACCCGTATGGCAAGATCAAGAGTTGTTATGCAGTGGAAAGCCATTGAACAGGGACAAGGCTGGCCATACCCTGTCAAGCCATGGGCAAACCCTATCGACCGCATAAACCAGCGCCACGGGAAATCAGGTAGAATAGGGAGTTGGGAGGTTGAAGGAAGAGAAAGCAAAATCACAAGAGACCGGTGAGGAGAAGACGACAAATGCAGTAAGAAGCAAAACTAAACATTATTTCATTCATGGAGGATTCGATGTAACAAAGATCGTGGCCCGAAGACCCCACATCGTACAATGCATCCCTAAACAAAAGGAGGGAAGAAAACTAAGAATAGGAAAGAAAATAAAGTTGAGGAGAGGGTTGGAACGAGGAAGGGCAGCCATTCCCTTTCCTCCATTCCTCCCCCCTCTGCTACATGCCACGCTCCTCTCTCTTTTTCCTATATTTCTTCTACCTTCTTCTTCTCTTCTTCTTCGCTTCGAACGAGTTTCTTCGCACGCAGCTCCTCTCTTCTTTCTCTGTCTTTTTTTCTCTAGCAGAAGTCCATCTCCTCCTCTTTCTGTCTGTGGGGGGCCTTTTATATGCGGCCGATTGACAAGGTCGCCTCATCATGGCACTGCCATCCGAGGTTGACTTCGGTATCTTCCTCGTCAGGCGAAGATCTCCCCTCCTCCAGCCAGAAGGTGACACGGAGACAGGCACTAGCTGGCTTTGAAGTGGCTGGACTGTGCGCCAATGGGTCTGCCTATTGACCGTTGTATCTTCTGTCGGTGCGTGCCGTTGGGAGGCTTTCAGCACTGTACCACTGGGGAAAGGGTGCAGGGCGTTGAGGGCAAGGAGACCCGTGCCGCTGGGAAGCTTGAGGCCGTGCCGCTGGGAGACAGGCTTGGCGAGTGAGTGTATAGACTTCGTGGGCATGGACTCTGTACAAACTTCGCACTGTGAGTGTACAGACTTCGTGTTTGTACGAACTCTGTACAGACTTCAACGTTGTGCCGCTGGCAGCTTGTTGCAGTGTGCCGTTGAGGGGTTCCCCAGATCGTGCCGCTGGAGGGCCAAAGGCCTTGCCGCTGAAGGAGCCAAGAAGCCCTATGCCGCTGGAGGGGCCAAGACTTGGTAGATGAGTGTATAGACTTTGGCAAGGCAACCGGATGATGTACAGACTTGAGCGTTCACAATGTATAGACTTTGGCAAAGCAAAGGCTATACAGACTTCAACTCAGCTGCGATGTATAGACTTGCAGGGGCCGATGTATAGACTTGGAAGCTCAACCGGCAGATGTACAGACTTCACCAATGTGTAGACTTTGGCAGAGCAAAGGCTATACAGACTTCAACTCAACTGTAATGTATAGACTTGCAGGGGCCGATGTATAGACTTGGAAGCTCAACCGGCGGATGTACAGACTTCAACAATGTGTAGACTTTGGCAGAGCAAAGGCTGTACAGACTTCAACTCAACTACAATGTATAGACTTGCAGGGGCCGATGTATAGACTTGGAAGCTCAACCGGCGGATGTATAGACTTCACCAATGTGTAGACTTTGGCAGAGCAAAGGCTGTACAGACTTCAACTCAACTGCAATGCATAGACTTGCAGGGGCCGATGTATAGACTTGGAAGCTCAACCGGCGGATGTACAGACTTCACCAATGTATGGACTTGGAAGTTGAACTGGTGAATGTGCGGACTTGCCACATGAGTGTATAGACTTCGCGTTTGCCTGAACTCTGTACAGACTTCAAACATGAGCGTATAGACTTCGTGGTCATGGACTCTGTACAGACTTCACATTGTGAGCATGCATGAGCCTGTACAGACTTCCGACATGATATAGAGTGTGCCGCTGGAGGGCTAGATGGCCGTGCCGCTGAAAGGCTGAAGGGCCGTGCCGTTGGGGCTTATGGCCGTGCCGTTGAAGGGCCTCAGGCCCGTGCCGCTGGGGGGCCTTTACTTTTGCTTAAGTAGTTTGAAGCCGTGCATTCTTTGGGATATTTCTTCACCGTCAAGGGCCTGAGGGAGGGTCCCTAGCAGTGTGTTAATTCTGGAGGACATCCTGTGACTTCTTGGTCTCTTAATGCGCTCGTGCGAATGCGGGGATTTGCCGGGCGGTAGTATCTTTCCGGAGCCCTGGACGGCCAGTCTCTCCGGGTCTTCTTCCTTTGACTTTGACATTAACGCGGAGCTTAGCGAGACATATGGACGTGCAATTTTATGCGTCCACACCATCTCTGCCACCAGTGCTTCCATCACCTCCACCATCTTCACCACCTTTGCCATCTCCGTCACCATCGTGGTTCGACCCTGAGCAGGCTATACCTCCACCTTCACCTCTGGCTTCACCTTTGCCGACACTCGAGCTTGCCATTATCACAACCCCTTTGCCTCCACCTAAACACACCACTCCCATTGAAGCCTCCATGCCATCTGAACCCATTTCTACCACCTCCACTTCTCCATCCACTTACCCCCCATGGAGCGGGTGTGCGCTACCTTCGGTGCCCCTCGGGTCTGATCCCCAGGGAGACGATGAGCCGAGTCAGGATGATTACTTGCCGGTTGTGCATTTCAAAGTTCAATAGCTTATCATCCAGATGCCGATACATGTCCTGGTCCCAGGCTATCTCGGGGCTGATGTGCCACTATCTCCTATGCCGGTTACTAAGAAGAGTTCCCTCGCATTGGTGCCAGTTTCCTCTCAAGCGAGGCCGGTGGCAATCTCATTGCTTGCCGGAGGTTCAATTATTGATGTTGTTATTACTCCTCACTCCGTCGCAGTTCAGATAATTGGCCTAGAGGGGTTCTCCACCTGGATTATGCTAACTCATACAGTCGCCAAGCAAATTATGCACTCTATGTTCAAGGGGAAATTGGCCATATCTTCTTTATTCTCAAAGGACATTCTGTACACCTTATGCAATCTCTCTCAGTTTATCAGTACGCCGGCCACGTCAACGCCGTGTATTACGCTCCCTCAGTCTCGTCTTGCTCTTTTATCAAGAGAGTTGTGTTTCAAGGCTGATCGCCGAGTGGAGTTGCCAAATCTCAGGATCCTTGTGCCGGGTTACATGACTCCATGGTTTTTTGATGTTCATCTATCTAAGGAGTTCACTATTCAAGAATGTCCACATGGTGTTAGCACCGGGTGTCTAGGGGCAACCGCCCCGGTAAGGCTGCATATTCATAGCCGGGCCGGGACGTCTACTAGATGGGCTCGCTATCTAAGAAGATATTGTAAGGCAAGGTGCCCAAGGATTCGAGCCCGCGCCAGGCAGGTCTATTACAAGCCAGTTTCCGCTAAGAAGAGGCGGCGGCGCAGGTTCAAGAGCCGCCAGTTGTGCATTCAGGGGTCCACCACTTTCTCTCCTTCTTTTCATTCATTCTTCCTTCTACTCAGTTCCCACCCTTGGGTGGTGTACCTTCCTCCATCTGATCTTATTTCCATCATTTTCTCCTCCTTTCGTAGGTCCGTGCATCCCCATTCCTCTCCTTTTTCTCCGGATCCTCCAGATTTTCCCTCCTCTCACAATTTTAGGCCTCGGCCCAGGTCTTTTCATCCCGATCTCGGGACATCTCCCAATTCTCCGGTATATCTGGATTTTGCCTCTAATTCATCCCCGACCCTGTCGGGTGGTTAACATTCTCTTTCCCCGACTCTGTCGGGTGATTATCATTTTTCTTCTCCGACCACATCGGATGATTCTTCTCCCCCTCTTCCTATTCATTCCTCTTCACCTTTTCAGGGTCATTGCCCTTTTTCATGTTGTTTTCGAGGCTTCAGCCCGCCTTGATCTCAGCTGATCTGGTTTATTCTATATCTGGCTCCTTATTTTTAGGGTCTCTGCATCTTAACAAAGGAGTTCTAGCCCTCGTCACTCTTCCTTTTTATCCCTCTTCGTCCAGTATGATGTCCGCTGCTCCTCCGTGTCGAGGAATGTACAACCCCTTGTTATCCTCTCATCTTTGTCCTGTCAAGCAAGGAATATGAAGCTCGATGATCAAGATCACTTCAGGATGCTACTTCCACACTATGGATTTGCAAGGTATCTTTATTTTGGCAAGAATATGCTATAATTTCCATTATTACTTCATGCACATTGTTATTATAATGCTATTCCTCAACATGTTTGAGTGGCTTCTAGAAATTTGCTTACTTAAGCTCAGTCAAAATGAGTTCATTTCTGCAGTATCCTTAGGCTGGGAATAGCTCCGCGCTGGGAGTCTAGTTCACTCCCCGATCGTTGAGGGTGACCTTTTGCATGGGTTTTCACACACAACACGGCGAGCCATAGCCGATCTCTCTGAGTAACACCGTTGCTGATTTGGCCATACCATGGGTATGTACAAAGGTCTTTTCTTTTCTCTGCTCGGCCAAATGCAAGGGCAAGAGATGGATGGATGAGATGACCAACCTAGGCGCTCCCTAATACGAGAAAGGTCTCAAATAGGGGCAGTCTTGACTCATAAAAGTGAGCTTTCATGCTAAATCTAGCCAATAAGGGCTATCAAAAAAATAAATCAATGAATCGATAGCAAAATTATGAATCAAAGGCGTGGCAAGAGTGGCAGTACAGTTCCCCGTGGGACGTCATGAGCCTGGTCGCATGCATGCCTGAAAAATATGGGTCCGAAAATCAAAGACACAAAGTCCCGGCGCAACAGACTGTATCTTTGAGGGGTAGTGCCCTGGAAGGAATTCAAGTCCTGATGTTTCTCATCCTGTATAAAGCTTGTCTCCAATTGTTCTTCTATTTCTCCCTCTTAGGTTGGGTTGTATCCCGGGTATGGCCTTAGTAGGGGCACCATTCTTTAGAGACGATTGGTTGTGGTGAGCCACCCTCATATGCACGCCCTATTTAAGGGAAGCCTTTAATGAGAAGAGTAGAAACGACGACCCCTAGTCAATAGTTTAAGCCCGTCTCTGGGTGCTGTAGATATCTTTATTCAAAATTCAAAAAAAAATCAGATATGTCAAAATTCTAAAAAAGTCGAATACTTCAAAATTCCAAAAAAAATGAGATATTGTCAAAAACTTAAAAAAATCAAATATTTTAAAAATCCAGAAAAAAATTAGATATTGTTGAAAATCTAAAAAAATAAAAATTGCAAAAATCAAACATATTTGTCTTTCGTTCCTTTCTTCATGTGTTTTCTATCTGTTTGTTTGAGAGCAGGTACATGATCTATTTTGTTAAGTGTGCAGGTTGCAGGTACTCAAGCTTTCCTTACTGCATATTTTGTTCTATCTGTCTCATGTTCACGACTTCTGATCTGTTCTCTCTTCTTCAATCTATATATCTCGATCTGTTCTGAAGCTCGTGTCCTTCTCAGCTCTCGCTTCGCTTCATCATATCTTTATGAGAAAGCATTGCCTCACGACTATGAACCTGGCGGTTCTGCTTCATTCTGATCTTGGGCTTTGATTGAAGGGCGTATTTGTCATGTCTTTCATCCCGCCGTGTCCTTGTCATGTGTTTATGTCCCTCTGTGTCATCCCATGCACGTTCTTTTGTCTCTCACCGCATGTTGTTAGTTGTTTTATGTATGTTGTTAGTCGTCCCTCTATGTCCCGTGTGTTGTCCCAACCATGTGGTCATCCCTCATATTCTTGTCTCAACTCTGTGTTATCCCACCGCGTTGTTATCTTGTCCCACCATGTTCATCGTGCATACATGTGGTTTGTTCATGCCATTGCATATGTGTGCTTGTTTATCTTTGTTATGTTATGTTGCAATGTTTTCCATTCATTTGATCGTTATGTTATGTTGTGTTGTCTGTCGTTCAGTTGATGGTTATGTTGTCTTCGTTATGTTTATGCTTACTTATTTGTCATGTCTGTCTTATTGGAAAATTCATAAAAATCGCATAAAATGTAAAAATGCCCTTTCGCTTGGCAGGTAAGTCAGGTATGGCTCTCTATCCCTCCTCACTGTTGCATTACTATATGGTATCTACCTTATTATAGTCTCTCAAGGACCGGCTGGTTGGCCGTGTGTGTTGTGCCCCTGTGATCATTTGAGTCTTCCTGTGGTTTGGGTCATTCGACATCGTCTTGTGGTCATTTGAGTTATTGGATATTCTTGGTTTTAATAATAGCTAAACACTATAAGTCATTATTGTTTTAACTCTCATATGACTGACATACGTGATGTTTTGTTCATAACAGATATGCCAATGAATTGCCAAGGAATGAAGTGGAGATGGCAAATGTGAAAGCTCATTGTTGCACCCTCGCACGCAGATCGGCCTACGCGGTCAGGTCGCGGGATCGACCTGCCCGGTCAAGTCGTGGGGGTCAAGGGAGCAGCGCCCCTTGCGGGGGTTTTCGGGGGCGGAGCCCCCGGAACAAAATTTTGATTATAGGAGTGATATAGTCAATAGAAATCTTCAAGACTGTCAAGGGTGATGCCACAGACATGAACGGGCTACTAAAGGAGTCAAGCGATTGAGGTAAAGCAGTTAACGGACCGACTCGGGAAAGCCCGGGGTCTGCCCAGTTGGCGGTCGACCGCCAGTACATGGGCGGTCGACCGCCCCAGCCAGCAACCCCCAGATTGTAACTCTTTCAGTAGCGGTCGACCGCCAGCCCAGTAGCGGTTGACCGGAATTTCTAGGAACCGCCCGTTTACAGGTTTCTCAGTAGCGGTCGACCGCCAAAGCTGCAGGTCGACCGCCAGCCCCGAGCCTTCAATGTTGACTTTATTTTCCACTTCGAGAAGAGCCCCTTTCCCTGTATTTGTTTAACCCCAAAGTCACTCAATCTTCCATAGATTGTGGATCTGGTCTGGGGGATGTCTAAGGACAATTCAAAGGTTATAAAACACATGCAAGAGGGTTAAAAACCCTAGTTGATCATTTGTGAATCCAAGGGAGATCAAAGGAGGCTACAAGGGTGAGAGGAGTTCGAGTACTGTAGCCGTGAACAGTACTCCGGGAAGAAGTTCTTCATCAAATCCTCAAGCGATTCAAGCTACTTGAAGAGGAGATCAAGCCCAAGCCAAGAGAAGATAAAGCTGCATCCTTCATCCTCTTCATCATCTCAAGGGTGATCTAAACTGCATCCGCAAACCTCTTCATCAACTCAAGAAGATCAAAAGGAAGATCCAAGCTACATCCATAGTCTTCCTCATCAACTAGAAGAGATTCAAGGAAGATCATCTCTTAAGGAAGAAGACACCATCGAAGCATCAGATTCAAGCTCCTGCAACTCAGACAAGATCTTTCTACTTTGAGCATATTCTATATCTTGTTTGAGTGATTTCGTATTTATTCTCTTTTCATTTCTGTCAAACAATTAAAACTGAAGATCGTCCCTACCGGTGGTTAGTACGAAGGCAATCGGAAGTTGTCCGATCTGCGGTGTTGACGTCCCTACCGGTGGTTAGTAGGAAGGTAATCGGAGGTCTTTCCGATTTACGGTTCAGTGCGTGGCACTAGTGGAGCCTCACCGGATTTGGTGAGGGGTGGACGTAGGACTGGGGATTCAGTCCGAACCACCTTAAAATCCTTTGTGTTGTAGTTTGTTTATGTGATTACTTTGTTCTAGATGCATGCTTAGGTTCAATCTCTATATTGCGTAATCATCTTGCTAAGTAAATTGTTGTGTCCTTCATTAAGTTAGTTATATTCCGCTGCAATTTATTTTATATAGCTATATAGAGGGTTGCATTGCGAAAAGAGGGGTAGATCTATTCACCCCTCCCCTCTAGATCCGCTGTCCACTACTCAACAAGTGGTATCAGAGCCTAATCTCTCATTATGGGGTCTAACGACCTTGAGGGAAATGGTGGATTAGCATCCAAAGGTTTCTTACCTGAAGGATATTCTGTTAATAGACCTCCTTACTTTACTGGAACTAATTATCCTTATTGGAAACATCGCATGCAGGTGTTCATTCGCGCTCAAGACTACGAACTTTAGCGAGTGTTCAACAAAGGTCCGTATGAGCTTACAGATAAGGAGGACTTGTGGACCAAAGAACAAATAAGACAATCCACTGTCAACTGGAGTGCTAAACACATCATGCAATGCTCACTCCATCCAGTTGAATTCTCAAGAGTGGCTACCTGCGCATCTGCAAAACTAATGTGGGATAAGTTAGAGGTAATCTACGAAGGAACCTCTCAGGTACGAGAAACAAAAGCCAACATTTTAGTTTCTGAATATGAAATGTTCCGCATGAAGCCTGATGAGTCAATTCAGAATATGTATGCTCGGTTAACTGTGCTTACTAATAGTCTAACTGATTTGGGAAAGAAATACTCAGAACAGGAAATTGTGAGAAAGATTCTTAGATCATTGACTCCCGCATGGCACACAAAGGCTACCGTGATTGAAGAATCGAGAGATCTCGCAACTACCAAGGTAGATGAACTCATTGGGTCATTAATGACCTATGAGATCAACCTTAAGAACAAAGAGGCAGAGGTGCCTAAGAAAAAGCCCCTAGCTCTTAAAGCAGGATCCAGCGGTCAAGGCTCTTCTGATGAAGGTGAGGATTCGAAAAGTGAGCGAGATGAGGATGACGTAGCCATGCTCACACGTAAGTTCAGAAAATTCATGAGAAAGGAAGGTAAGAGCTTCATGAGAGGAATGTCAAAGGTAAGAAATGGTTTCAAATCTAATTCTGAAAACTCTAAGAAATCTGATAAAATTATTTGATATTCTTGAAATAAACCAGGACATTTCAAGAATGATTATCCCCACAGATTTAGAAAAGCCGACAAATGGAAGGGCAAGAAGAAGAACAAGGCCATGGTGTCCACATGGAGCGATGAAGAGGAAAGTGATGACGGAACTAGCTGCTCGGACAAAGAAAAAGAAGATCTTTGCCTCATGGCCAAAGGTGACGAAGAAACTGAGGTAAATTCTCCATTTGAAGATTATACAACTGATGATTGGGAGGAAGCATATATACAACTCATGAAAAAATATGACATGTACAAAAAGGAGAATAAATCATTGAAAAAGAAAATTAACTTGTTTGTGCATGATCATGATATGAATGATAAGAATGCTCTACTTGAAACTGAAATTGAAGATCTTAAGAAAATGATTGAGGATTTAGAAGAGGGAAGAAAAGAAATGGCTGACTTGGAAACTGAAAATGAGGACTTAAGGAATGAAATTGACATCATGAAACTCAAAATGCAAACCTATGAAAAGGATAGTAAATTAAGCAATGAGAAGTATGAAGCTGTCAAACATGTTAACACTCAACTCTTGCAAAACATTGAAAACCTACAAAAGGAGTTAAAGGACAAACAACAATCTTTAGAAAAATTTGTGGATGGAAAAGAAAACCTAGATGCATTGCTAGGTACTAGAATGAACTTCAAGAATGAAGGGTTATGTTTTGAACCTACAAACAAAAGGCCAATTGGGTTAAAAACTGTCACATTTGTTTCATCTTCCGAAGCTTCCACCTCAAACACAACTCCCACACAAAACCAGCAAAAACAAAAGAAGAAAGGAAAAGAAAAAGTTGAAGAAGAAGCCACTGAAATTCCCAAAAAGATTACTCAAAAGCCTAATAAAAGTCAACCTTCCCCACAACACAGGTCGACACCACATTGGCCATCAAACATTCATACCGCCAAACAATTTCACATAGGTCGACACTGCCATAGGTTGACACCACCATATTTTTGGGGCAATTGTGATTTCTGTATGCATCAATCTCATAGGTGGCAAAACAATCATTTTCAACCCAAAACCAACCAACCGCCTCAATGGCTTAAGAAGCAAACTTCATCAAACTTCCACAAACTCCAACCAAGAGCCTCCAAACAGAAAATGAATGTCAAGATTAAAAAGAAAAATCAAATCCCTGCTCTAAGCAAATAAAACATGAATGTTAAGAAGGTTTGGATTCCAAAAGAAATGGTTTCATGTTTTGAAAATTTGAAAAGTTTGATGGGACCCAAATTTGGTTGGGTTCCAAACATCATTGCTTAATTGTTTGTGCAGGAATGTCTTGCAACCATGCATAATAGGTGGTACCTTGATAGCGACTGTTCAAGACACATGACTAGAGATAAATCAAAATTTTGTCTCTTGGAGGAAAAGGAAGGAGGATACGTCACATTTGGAGGGAACAACAAGGGAAAAATCATTGGAACATGTAATGTAGGTAAGAATCTCTCCAACTCCATTTGTAACGTGCTGCTAGTTGAAGGTTTGAAATACAACCTGCTTAGTATAAGTCAATTGTGTGATAAGGGTCACAAAGTGTTGTTTGACTCTCATGAATGCAGAATTCTTGAACCAAAATCTTACAAGGTAAAATTTTCTGGTAAGAGAGTCAACAATGTTTACATGATTGACTTAGATGATCCTGCTCATTTAAACCTTTGTCTTGCTACACCAAAATCTGAGCTTGCATGGATATGGCATCGTAGACTAGGACATACTAGCTACAATGTCTTACATAAACTCTTGAAGCATTCAATGGTGAAAGGTCTGCCTGAACTATCTTTTAAACAAGAAAACAAATTGTGTGATGCATGTGCCCTAGGCAAACAAACAAGAAAATCCTTCAAGGGAAGATCTGAAAATACATCATCCAAACCACTTGAGCTAATTCATATGGACATGTTTGGTCCAACCAGAACTGTTAGCTTAAGTGGTAGAAAATATGGATACGTCTTGGTAGATGACTTTTCTAGGTTCACATGGGTTTTCTGTCTCACACATAAAAAAGATGCTTTTTGATGAGTTTCAGGCACTCTACATGAAGATAAAGCAGGACGGTGAGTTTAAAATTTCTAAGATTCAATCTGATCACTGTTAACACAGCAAGAGTGATATAGAAGGGGGGGATGAATAGATCACTCCCAATTTGTAGAAACTTAGGCGGAAAATAAATTCTACTGTAATGCACCTCCTTAACCTGTACACAGAGAACTGTAACTGAGAATGACGAACTGATCACATGGAAGCAAAGAGACAAGCAGATGAAGAGCGCAGATAACAACAGCAAACCACAGAGGAGGCACTCGGTTTTTAGGTGGTTAGATTGCAGTCCGCAATCTACATCCACCCCTCACTCCAACTAGAGTGAGGATTCCACTAGACGATGCTAGATCAATGCAGACTCAGTCTGCGAACAACATGCTGCCACACAGCTTGAACACCAAGGGAAACAAATCCCTCAACCAAGTTCTGCTACCCACAGAACTTGAAACCTGTTCTAGCTCCCAGCTAGAACACAACCGGAGAATCCTCTCCCTTCCTCCACACACCGGAGGGAAACTGTTAATGACAACCAGTCACTAACACCACCAGAGATCACCGATCTCTCTTCCTCTGCAACACAGAGGGAAACTGGAGTGATACTCCCTTCCTCCACACACCGGAGGGAAAACAATTCAAATCAGAAGGATGAACAAAATGAAACGAAAGCAAAGTAGAAACAAAAACCAATGAAGAAGAAATCGGTTCTGAAAACCCAATACAAATGTAGCTTCAAATGAAGCAATTCATCAATCCACACACACTGCTCTCTCTCTCGAACAAACTCCTCTCGGATCTGGAACTCTCTGCTCTTTTTCTTTTCTGGATCGTGCAAACTCTCACCAATGGCTTCTGCTTTCTCTATTCACGATCTTACTTCTACTGAAGGATGAAGCTCTATATTTATAGCAGATATTGGCGTGTGGCTGCCAGGTTCCCGCCCATGCACTTTTGGCCAGATCATTTGAATTTCGTCCACATGGCAGCATCCTGACCAGGTTGCCATCCACGTGTCATGTGCCTGTTGTCTTGGATCACGTGCCAGGTGCCAACCTCGTTCACGTGCCCAATCATCAGCCTGAATCGCCTGCAGACAGACGGATGGAATGTATAGACTTAGTTAGTTCAGGCTATTAGCATGAGTGTATATACTTCAGAACCTTCAACAGATTAAGTGTGTACAATGTGAGAGAGTGTACAGACTTAATGAAAGAAGCGCATGTGTGAAGGCAGTGTATAGACTTATGAACAATGTAGACGAATGTCAGTGTATAGACTATGAACAATGCAAATGAATGGCAGTGTATAGACTATGAACAAGTGCATGTGAAGGCATTGTATAGACTTAAGAAGAACAAAGCAAACAAGCCTTACTAATATGTACACTTAACAAAGCTTCTGCCACTGTATAGACTTCACGAAGCCTAACCAGTGTACAGACTTGGAACCTGTGTGAGACTCTTAATAAGACGGTGAGCAATGAACTGACTTGAACCCCAACGGAGATGTATATACTTCGACATGCTTGAGCCAGTGTTCAGACTTTGAACCAATGTGCTGTGAGCACTGTATAGACTTTGCCAGAGTGAGACGATACATTAGACACTCGGCTGTACAGACTTGGAGATTTCTGAATGAAACGATCGGCTGATGAACCGATGTACAGACTCTGAATGTAAAGGCAGTCTGTATAGACTTGAATCGCTTGAAGCGATGTATAGACTTTGTGAAACTCAAGCACTGTACAGACTTATGAAGACTTCAGCGTTGTACAGACTTGGTGAAGCTCAAGAGGATGTATAGACTTGATGAACCACTGTGGATGTGTGGACTTGAGCGAATGAAGCCGATGTACAGACTTGGTAAATCGAAGCCTCTGTACAGACTTTCCTAAGACGCAGTTCAATGTATAGACTTGAACGACTGAGGCCGATGTACAGACTTGCCTAAGACACAGCATGAGACGCTGGCTGAGACGGACGCTGTACAGACTTTGAAGAGCAGTTCAATGTATAGACTTGAACGAATGAGGCCGATGTACAGACTTGCCTAAGACGCAGCATGAGACGCTGGCTGAGACGGACGCTGTACAGACTTTGAAGACATTGAACGTTTGAGCAGCATGCAATGTACACACTTAGTGATGTACAGACTTGGCCAGGAAAGCGTAGGGAAATGTTGAGTGTATGGACTTTGGCCTATGCGTAGGAAAAGATATCGAATGTACAGAGTTGGTGAATCACAGACCAGTGTATAGACTTAGAGAAACGAAGTCTAGTGAATAGACTTGGAGAACTGTTCAATGTGTTGAGTTGGCGTTGTATAGACTTGGCTTTGAACACTTGGGCTGAAGGCAATGTGCAGACTAAGCGATGTTTAGACTTTGCCCAAGGAACCGAATGTATAGACTTTGCCACAGTCTAATGTACATACTTTGCAGAAGTGAACGAGCCAATGTGTAGACTTCAAAAGAAGCAGTCCGATGTACAGACTTCAAGAAGTCTTGACAACGGACGCTGTTCAGACTTTGCAAACAAGACTCTGGGCGATGTATAGACTTACACTATCGGATGTGTAGACTTCATGACAATGCAGCAGCCAGTGTATAGACATGAAGTTTGACAATCCAATGTATAGAGTTGAAGCTTGGAAGGATGTATAGGGTTGAGCTGAACTGACTTTGAGTATTGAGACCAGTGTATGGACTTCAGTTAGAAAGTGCCCGATGTACAGACTAGAAGAGGATATGCCAATGTACAGACTAAATGGATCAAGCTGGTGTATAGACTTTGTGCCCAAACTATCAATGTTCTGATGCGTCGACCCACCCTTACTGATGAGTCGACCCACTGCTGTTCATATTAACTAAACAGTGTAGATAGAATTAAGATAGCATGCTTATCTGACAATCAAATGAACTGTACTCACTCACATGATGAAACATCATTAATCTAGAGATAGAAGATTGATTTATAGTGTGAGACATCATCAAAACCATAGGGATGCAACAATCTCCCCCTTTTTGATGATGACAACACTATGAATCAAGCAATATCAAGTTTCAACAAGAGATTTATATCAGCTGCAACAAACAAAGTAAATTCAAGGCATGCACATGCAGATGAATTATACAATCCCTACAACACACTCTCATCTCCCCCTCAACTCATAACCATATCTTCCACGAAGCAACATGACTCCCCCAAGACTCAAGACTCACTGAAATTGTAGAACTTCTCACTGAAATTACAAATATTGCAAACTTCTCTCCCCCTTTGACATCAGCAAAAAGAACTACAGAATGTATAACAGTGCTGGAGACCTGAAGAATAAGAGCAGTAATTTCTTAGTGCAGAAAGTCACGAGTAGGTCTTAAGAGAATAAGTGAGTTTCTAATCTCAAGAGAAGATTCTTTATACTTCAGTACATAATAGAGAAGTAGAATGATAGACAAGTTTATCAGCATACATAGTGGATGATTTAGAGCAGGAGTTCACAAGTATGGTCAGATATAGTTGATCATTCAACTATCCCACAAGACAGCAAGAGACTAAATCAGAGAGGTGTTCTCAAGGTATTGAAGACAAGCAATCCATTAGTTGCATAACAACAAGGAATTTTTTGTTGGAGATGATTTTCAAGAAGATCAATGAGTAAGTTGGTAGTTCACTCCTTTGACATTAGAGAGACACCTTGATTAGAGGCCTGAATCTCCAGTTACTCAGAGTGAGTACCTCATTACTTCCCCTTTTTTTTTGTTATTAGGGAACAGAGATAGTAACTGTGGCTTTTGACATGAGGAAACACCTTGATTAGAGGCCAGAGTCCCCAGTTACTCACCAGCAAGCCACCATTGCTCTGTCATGTCTTTTCATTCATTTTAAGCATTTGACACCTCATGACATGGGAGAAAAATTCATTTCATTGATGAAGCTCCCAGTTTCTCAGTGATCAAAACAGAACATTTTTGTTCAGTTAAGCCCTTGAGTTAAAGAGATAGAATGATTGAAAACAATACCAAAAGGACTATTTCTTGAATTGAGTCTTGAAGTCTAGATTTCAAGTTGATTGGGTCAGATATCAAGACATACAAGTTTTTGGCCTGAACCAGAATCAATGACAATGTAGGAAGATATACTTTATGCAATTAGTCCAAATCTCTGAAGAAGTACTAAAGGAAAGATTCTAATCTGGAGATTAGAGTCACTGACTTATAGACTTAAGAGATAAGTGACACTCTACTGTCTGAGAGAACCACTCTAGATCAGTCATGCAAGACCAGCAAAGTTACACATCTGGACAGCCCTTTTGAATCTGTCAAAGAACTTCTCTTCTCACATCACAACTCAGCTCCCCCTAAGACATAGCATTCCTCAATAAAACATTTCAGCATAATCTCAAAGCTTCCCCTTACTCAAAGCATTCCTGAAAGCTAACCAGTAAGCATTCTGAACTCCCCCTTAAACCAGCATGAAAGAAGGCTAAACATCAGACAAACACAACTCCCCCTCACAACAAGAACAGGCTTCATAATTAAGATAATTTGTATAAGCCTAATTCTCTTCTCAATGTGGTGAATTTTTCATTATCCAGAGGTTTTGTGAATATGTCAGCAATCTGATTATCTGTGCCTACATGAATCAGTTCAAAATTATTCTTAGACACCTCATCTCTTATAAAATGATGTCTTATCTCTATGTGTTTGGTTCGTGAATGCAAAACAGGATTTTTAGCAAGATTGATGGCACTAGTATTATCACAATAAATTGGTGTGCACCCCAGGTCTACTTGGTAGTCCTGAAGCTGGTGTTTAATCCATATTACTTGTGTTCCACAACTCCCTGCAGCCACATATTCAGCTTCTGCAGTGGAGAGGGCCACAAAATGTTGTTTCTTGGAGCCCCAAGACACTAAACACCCACCCAAGAATTCACAATGGCCACTAGTGCTTTTCCTGTCTAGTTTACAGCCTGCATAATCAGCATCTGTGTATGCTACTAAGTTAAGTGTGTGAGATGCAGGAAACCATAAACCAAGAGAATGACTAGCTGACAAATATCTGAAGATTCTTTTAACTGCAGCTAAGTGTAATTCAGTAGGTCTAGATTGATACCTTGCACACATTCCTACACTGAATTGTATATCTGGTCTAGAGGCTGTCAAGTAAAGAAGTGATCCAATCATACCTCTATAAAGTTTGGCATTTACTTCTTTACCTGTCTCATCTGCATCCAATGAAGTATTGGTGCCCATGGGTGTAGTAATGTGCTTTAAGTTTTCCATGCCAAACCTTTTGAACAGTTCCATTGTGTATTTGGTTTGGTTGATGAAGCACCCATCTTCTAGCTGCTGTACCTGCAATCCAAGAAAATATTTTAGTTCACCAACCAAGCTCATTTCAAATTCAGCAGACATCATGGTAGAAAATTCATCACATAGTTCATGCTTAGTTGATCCAAATACAATGTCATCTACATATACCTGAACTATGATGAGATCTTTATTTATGCCCTTGGTAAATAAAGTTTGATCAACTTTACCTCTTTTGTAGCCCTTGCTGATCAGAAATTCAGACAATCTTTCATACCAAGCTCTTGGAGCCTGCTTTAGACCATACAAGGCTTTGTTTAACCTGAAAACTTGGTTAGGTTGAGGAGAATATTGAAATCCAGGAGGTTGTTCAACAAAAACTTCTTCTTAATGACTCCATTTAAAAAGGCACTTTTAACATCCATTTGTTGGAGTTTTATATTCTTTGAGCATGCAAAGGCAAGCAACAATCTTATAGCTTCCATCCTAGCAACAGGTGCATAGGATTCATCAAAGTCTACACCAAATTCCTGACAGTAGCCTTTGGCTACTAATCTGGCCTTATTCCTCGAGATGATTCCATCTTCATTCATCTTATTTTTGAACACCCACTTGGTTCCTATGATATTTATACCATCTGGTCTTGGGACAAGCTCCCAGACATTATTCCTTTCAAACTGACCTAATTCCTCACTCATAGCATTGACCCAAGCTTGATCAGCTAAGGCCTCTTCTACTGTTTTGGGTTCAATTTGTGAGACTAATGCAATTAAGTCATCATTATTCACATTTCTAAAATGAGACCTAGTCCGAAGAGGATCTTCAGGATTGCCTATGACTTTATCTAAAGGATGGTCTTTAAGAAATCTAATATTTGTTGAAGACTCACCTGTTTCTCTTGGACCTTCCTGATTTGGGGAATTTGTTTCTCCACTCGGCTGAGTCTTCTCTTCTTCCTGTTGGTCTTCTAGAAAATCTCCACCATGATTGGAATCCCTGTCAAGATTTTCAACATTAGAAACATCTTTCTTTTCACTAAAAAGGATGTGTGGAGACTCTTCCACTTTCTGATCTGATATGTTAAATACCCTATATGCCCTTGACACTTCAGAGTAACCCAAGAATATTCCAGGTGAACTCTTGGCTTCAAACTTGTCTAAATCTTTCTTATCATTGTTATGAATAAAACATTTTGCTCCAAAAATTCTGAAATGAAACAAGTTTGGTTTCTTACCTTTTAGAAGCTCATAGGGTGTTTTCTTGTGTATGGGTCTTACCATGGCCCTGTTGATTATGTAGGTTGCTGTATTGGCCGCTTCTGCCCAAAACCTTCTAGGTAATTTACTTTCAATCAACATGGTTCGGGCCATCTCCACCACTGTTCTATTTCTTCTCTCCACAATCCCATTTTGTTCAGGTGTCCTGGGAGAAGAAAACCTGTGAGTTAGTCCTTCTTTGTCACAAAGATCAGTAAACATGGAGTTTTCAAACTCACCTCCATGGTCAGATTGAATAGAACTAACCTTGTACTTCCCTTCTTGTTTGACCTTATTGAAAAACAGATTAAACTTTTGAAATGCATCACTCTTATTTGCTAAGAAAAATATCCATGAATATCTAGAGAAGTCATCTATGATGACATAGCCAAACCTGTTTCCATTAAGACTCTGAGTTCTAGTTGGACCGAAAAGGTCCATATGAAGAAGTTCCATTGGTCTAGAAGACAATGGCTCAGATCTTAATTTAAAAGAATTTCTGGTCTGTTTGCCTAGAGCACAGGCATCACATGCTTTTGATATTGAGTTGAATTTAATTCTAGGCATGCCTCTAACTAAATCATGCTTGACCAATTTATTTAAAGTTGAAAAGCTAGCATGACCTAGACGTCTATGCCATTCAAAGGCATCATTTTCAGAATTGGCAGATAAGCAAATAGTAGATTCAGATTTCTCATCTAAGTCTACAATGTAGACATTATTAATCCTGTTGGCTACAAATTTAACCATGTCAGAATTTGTTTCAAGGATTTTGCATGAACTATCATCAAATACAACCTTGTGACCCCTGTCACATAATTGACTAATGCTAATCAGGTTGTGTTGAAGCCCTTCCACAAGTAAGACTTTTTCAATGGAGTTTGTGGAAGACTTACCTACTGTTCCAACTCCAATTATTTTACCTTTGTTCTTTCCTCCAAACTTGACCAGACCCCCTGGCTTCATCTCTATCTTGCTAAACTTGGATCGGTCTCCTGTCATATGCCTGGAGCAGCCACTGTCGAGGTACCACTTGTTGTCTTCAGCTGCCAGGCCGACCTACACAGATACATCAAGCAGAGTGATTTGGAACCCAAGATGAGTTGGGTCCAATGACATTGTTCAAATCTCTGATCAAGTGTTTAGGTATCCAGATTTGTTTCAGCATGGTTTTCTCTGGCACCTTCCTTTCTGGTTTATTAAAGTTGAATCCAGCTGAACTGGAGAAGTGAGTTCTATTCCATTCATTAGTCTTCCTATTCCTAGGAAATTTCCTGTAGGCTTGTTGATTAGCATATCTTTGACCATGAAAGTTATTTCTCCAGTAGGTCCTGTTTGGACCCATCTGATTGTTGTAATTCCAGCTCTTATTCTGATTTACTTTCTTGGTCCATCTACCATTTGTGTTCTGGTAAGTGGGCTTAGTGTTATTCTTCATAAAATTCATTCCCATCTTAAATGGTTGTCCAGTACTGATTTTTGTGTTTTCTTTAGGACTTTGAATTTCCTTAGAGCTGTTTGAGCTGGATGGTGTGTCCAGCTTTTCTTTTCCCTTCTCTGGGCAGAAGGTGATGGTCTTGAATTGCAAGGGTCTCTTGTTGGTTGGGTCATAGCCTAGACCTTCCTTATTGAAATTGACCCTAGTCCCTAGTATAGCATCTAAGCTAGTCTTTCCTTGGACAAACTTTTCTAAGACTTTCTGTTTGTCTTCCAGCTCCTTTTGAAGGGACTCAGAATTTTTTAGGAGTTCAACATTTACTTTCTTCACAGCTTCATATTTCTCTGAATTCACTCTAATTTCATTCATGCTTTCTTCAATTTTAGTTTTGAATTCATTGAGCTATTTTTGACTTTCTTGAGTTTCTTCCTTGAGCTTATCATTTTCTTTCCTTAGTGAGGTCATTTCTTCTAGTTGTTCTTTTAGCTTCTCATTTTCCTCACAGATCAGAGTTTGTTCTTCAACATTTGTGTTAAATTTTCTTTTCAGAACTCTGTGCTCTTTGCTAAGGGAATTAAATTTATCTAGCAAGTCACCATAAGCATCCTCCCAGTCATCAATTGAGAAATTTTCAAAAACGTTTATTACCTCCTCTTCACTGTTTGCCATAAGGCAAATTCCATCTTCATATTCTTCTGAGGAAGCTTCTTCTGGGTCTTCTTCTTCCTCGCTCCATGTGCAGACCATCGCCTGTGGCTTCTTCTTCTTCTGCACCTTTATGTTTTTCTTCTGAAGATAGGGACCCTTCTTCTGGAGGTCTGGGCATTCGCCTTTCATATGTCCCTGTTTGTTACAATTAAAACAAGTTAGTCTCTTAGGATTTTTATCCCTGTAACTAGTAAATTCAGCATTCTTGTTGAAAGGGTGTGGCTTCTTCTTCCTAAAGGTCTTTCCCTTTTTCTTCAGAAATTTTCTGAACTGTCTAGTGAGCATTGCCTGCTCCTCCTGGTCGAGATTTGACAAACCTTCAAGCTCGGACTCAGACTCGGGGCTACTGCTGCTGCTCCCACTGTTGCTACCCTTGTTGCGGGATGCCCTTAGAGCCACATTCTTACCCTTCCTCTCACTTCCTTCTCCACCTCCTTTGAAATTCATCTCATAGGTCATAAGAGATCCTATGAGTTCATTCACAGTCAAGATAGTCAAATCTTTTGACTCCTCAATCACAATGGCCTTAGTGTGCCATGCCGGGGATAAAGATCTAAGGATTTTCCTGACTATATCTACCTCAGCAAGATCCTTCCCTAGCCCTTTAAGAGTA
This sequence comes from Amorphophallus konjac, assembly GCA_022559845.1. NCBI lineage: Eukaryota > Viridiplantae > Streptophyta > Magnoliopsida > Alismatales > Araceae > Amorphophallus > Amorphophallus konjac. Next base: position 257,361,869 of record CM040128.1, read on the forward strand.
TTTGTGATTAAAGACAACCTGGCATACATCTCAGTTATATTCTCGTCTGCATTCATCTTAAACATTTCATACTTAGAAGTGTAGAGATTTACCTTCGAGGCTTTCACTTGAGCTGTACCTTCATAGATCAATTGCAGCTCATCCCACATTCGCTTGGCAGTTCTGTATGCAGATATACGAGCATATTCCTCTGGATGAACAGCACACTGGATGATGTTCAGCGCCGTCCAGTTGAGTGAAGAGAGCTTGACATGGTCATCTGTCCAAGCATCCTCGTTTGGTGGCAGATCATATGGCCCCACCGTGATTACTCTCCACAGTTTATGACTCTGAGCCCTGATGAACACTTCCATCATGTTCTTCCAAAACAGATAGTTACTACCATCGAAATAAGGAGGGCGACTAATGGATTAACTTTCGGCCATGAAGGTTCTAGGACCACTAGCATTTTCTTGACCGTTCGTCCACATGGCGTAAACCTGCTCTGATACCAATTGTTAGCGTAGCAAGAGTGATATAGAAGGGGGGGGGATGAATAGATCACTCCCAATTTGTAGAAACTTAGGTGGAAAATAAATTCTACTGCTAATGCACCTCCTTAACCCGTACACAGAGAACTGTAACTGAGAATGACGAACTGATCACATGGAAGCAAAGAGACAAGCAGATGAAGAGCGCAGATAACAACAGCAAACCACAGAGGAGGCACTCGGTTTTTAGGTGGTTCGATTGCAGTCCGCAATCTACATCCACCCCTCACTCCAACTAGAGTGAGGATTCCACTAGACGATGCTAGATCAATGCAGACTCAGTCTGCGAACAACATGCTGCCACACAGCTTGAACACCAAGGGAAACAAATCCCTCAACCAAGTTCTGCTACCCACAGAACTTGAAACCTGTTCTAGCTCCCAGCTAGAACACAACCGGAGAATCCTCTCCCTTCCTCCACACACCGGAGGGAAACTGTTAATGACAACCAGTCACTAACACCACCAGAGATCACCGATCTCTCTTCCTCTGCAACACAGAGGGAAACTGGAGTGATACTCCCTTCCTCCACACACCGGAGGGAAAACAATTCAAATCAGAAGGATGAACAAAATGAAACGAAAGCAAAGTAGAAACAAAAACCAATGAAGAAGAAATCGGTTCTGAAAACCCAATACAAATGTAGCTTCAAATGAAGGAATTCATCAATACACACACTGCTCTCTCTCTCGAACAAACTCCTCTCGGATCTGGAACTCTCTGCTCTTTTTCTTTTCTGGATCGTGCAAACTCTCACCAATGGCTTCTGCTTTCTCTATTCACGATCTTACTTCTACTGAAGGATGAAGCTCTATATTTATAGCAGATATTGGCGTGTGGCTGCCAGGTTCCCGCCCATGCACTTTTGGCCAGATCATTTGAATTTCGTCCACATGGCAGCATCCTGACCAGGTTGCCATCCACGTGTCATGTGCCTGTTGTCTTGGATCACGTGCCAGGTGTCAACCTCGGTTCACGTTCCCAATCATCAGCCTGAATCGCCTGCAGATAGATGGATGGAATGTATAGACTTAGTTAGTTCAGGCTATTAGCATGAGTGTATATACTTCAGAACCTTCAACAGATTAAGTGTGTACAACGTGAGAGAGTGTACAGACTTAATGAAAGAAGCACATGTGTGAAGGTAGTGTATAGACTTATGAACAATGTAGACGAATGTCACTATATAGACTATGAACAATGCAAATGAATGGCAGTGTATAGACTATGAACAAGCGCATGTGAAGGCATTGTATAGACTTAAGAAGAACAAAGCAAACAAGCCTTACTAATGTGTACACTTAACAAAGCTTCTGCCACTGTATAGACTTCACAAAGCCTAACCAGTGTACAGACTTGGAACCTGTGTGAGACTCTTAATAAGACGGTGAGCAATGAACTGACTTGAACCCCAACGGAGATGTATATACTTCGACATGCTTGAGCCAGTGTTCAGACTTTGAACCAATGTGCTGTGAGCACTGTATAGACTTTGCCAGAGTGAGACGATGCATTAGACACTCGGCTGTACAGACTTGGAGATTTCTGAATGAAACGATCGGCTGATGAACCGATGTACAGACTCTGATTGTAAAGGCAGTCTGTATAGACTTGAATCACTTGAAGCGATGTATAGACTTTGTGAAGCTCAAGCACTGTACAGACTTATGAAGACTTCAGCGTTGTACAGACTTGGTGAAGCTCAAGAGGATGTATAGACTTGATGAACCACTGTAGATGTGTGGACTTGAGCGAATGAAGCCGATGTACAGACTTGGTAAATCGAAGCCTCTGTACAGACTTTCCTAAGACGCAGTTCAATGTATAGACTTGAACGACTGAGGCCGATGTACAGACTTGCCTAAGACATAGCATGAGACGCTGGCTGAGATGGACGCTGTACAGACTTTGAAGAGCAGTTCAATGTATAGACTTGAACGAATGAGGCCGATGTACAGACTTGCCTAAGACGCAGCATGAGACGCTGGCTGAGACGGATGCTGTATAGACTTTGAAGAGATTGAACGGTTGAGCAGCATGCAATGTACACACTTAGTGATGTACAGACTTGGCCAGGAAAGCGTAGGGAAATGTTGAGTGTATGGACTTTGGCCTATACGTAGGAAAAGATATCGAATGTACAGAGTTGGTGAATCACAAACCAGTGTATAGACTTAGAGAAATGAAGTCTAGTGAATAGACTTGGAGAACTGTTCAATGTGTTGAGTTGGCGTTGTATAGACTTGGCTTTGAACACTTGGGCTGAAGGCAATGTGCAGACTAAGCGATGTTTAGACTTTGCCCAAGGAACCGAATGTATAGACTTTGCCACAGTCTAATGTACATACTTTGCAGAAGTGAACGAGCCAATGTGTAGACTTCAAAAGAAGCAGTCCGATGTACAGACTTCAAGAAGTCTTGACAACGGACGCTGTTCAGACTTTGCAAACAAGACTCTGGGCGACGTATAGACTTACACTATCAGATGTGTAGACTTCATGACAATGCAGCAGCCAGTGTATAGACATGAAGTTTGACAATCCAATGTATAGAGTTGAAGCTTGGAAGGATGTATATGGTTGAGCTGAACTGACTTTGGCAATTGAGACCAGTGTATGGACTTCAGTTAGAAAGTGCCCGATGTACAGACTAGAAGAGGATATGCCAATGTACAGACTAAATGGATCAAGCTGGTGTATAGACTTTGTGCCCAAACTATCAATGCTCTGATGCGTCGACCCACCCTTGCTGATGAGTCAACCCACTGCTGTTCATATTAACTAAACAATGTAGATAGAATTAAGATAGCATGCTTATCTGACAATCAAATGAACTGTACTCACTCACATGATGAAACATCATTAATCTAGAGATAGAAGATTGATTTATAGTGTGAGACATCATCAAAACCATAGGGATGCAACAATCACGATGGTGAATTTGAAAATGCTGACTTCTATAATCTTTGCAGGGCTGAAGGCATTTCACACCAATTTTCTTCACCAAGAACTCTAGAGCAAAACGGTGTAGTTGAAAGGAGGAACCGAACACTTATAGAGATGGCAAGAACAATACTTGCCGAACGGCAACTCCCAAGGAAATTTTGGGCTGAGACGGTAAACTCGGCATGTTATATTACCAACCGCTCTATGGTAAGTGTTGGCCCAGACTTGATGGCGGACAAGAAGGGGGGTTGAATTGTCCCCTTGACCTTGATGGCGGATTTAAAAAATTCTCTTAACTGACCACGGTGGAATTAAAATCAACTGTTTGATTAGCCTAAACAAACATGAGAATTAACAAGTTCTCTCGATCTTTCTGATCTCACTCGTAATCACAATGCAACCGTTAGATAAAATTATGCCTAACACAGAAAACAGAAGTAGCAATGTGCAGTGGTGTAGTGAGTAAAAATCTATTAAATTAACCTGTGAAGGCAGATAGAAGAAAAAGACAATCGCACAGGCATTCACAAAGGACACGGAGATTTTTAGGTGGTTCGGGACCACGAGGGCTCCCTACGTCCACCCCTCACCCAACCGAGTGAGGCTTCACTACACGCTACTTTCGTAGCAACACGGGGATGAACCCCAAGAGGATAGAAACCCTTCCAAAAGGATAGAAACCCTTGAAAATCGAAAATAGATGACTCAAGAAGATGTAAACAAGATGTGGAAGTAGTTCTCCATGAGTAGAGAGAGGTTGTAGAAGATCTTCTCTTATCCCCAAGTCGGAGGGTAGCCGGATGTCGACGATGAGAACGTCCACACGTTCGTCTTTTCATTCCGCTCCTTTCTTCCTTCTATCACAATTGCAAACTCCTCCTGGATGTAGATGATATCCACGTTTTTCTTCAGCTCCACTCCTTTCTCTCTTTCTTTTCCTACAAGACAACAAGGAAATATTAGCACGTAAGAGTTTCTCTCTTCTTTTCTTCCAAATTCGCATGTTATATATATCATAAGGATAAGTTGAGCAAAAGATCACAATACCCTTGCAAAACCCTAACAAAACCACCCTAATATGTTTATTAGTAACCCAAGGGTATTAGGGTAAAATTTCACCCCAATCGGAGTCCATTTGGATGGGCTACGGTGGCCCACGACTTTCACGCATGGACGCGTGAACAGTAGATGGGACGTCCCATCTAGCAAAGTGGGACGTCCCACTTTGCTCCAGAATCAATTTTTGCAAACTGGTTTACAGGGGTCGACCCACTTTGTGAGGGGGGTCGACCCACTTTGTTCCAGAAGCCTATTTGGCCATTTTCTGCACAGGTGTCGACCCATCTAGTGAGGGGGGTCGACCCACTTGCCTTGAGACATGAAAAAGAGATTTGAAAAGGTCATCTAATGACCTAAACATGCAAGCCAATGAATTCAACCATTCAACATGAAATTAAATGATTAAGAGCAAGTTAAATAAATTGGTTTGCATGTAACTAAATCGTCATGATGATTTTGCAAGAGAACTCATTCTAAACCCGAATGACATCAATTTATGTCCAACCAAAAATCATTCCTCCTCATTCATAATGTAAATCAAATGACTATGCATTGAAAACAAGATGTTAGCATTTTTAGACCTCGTTCAACAAATGTAAGCATTAAACACATCATTTTCACAATAAGAGCAAACTTCCCACTTGAAATGCAGTCAATATAAGTCAAGTGCATGAAAAAGGGATTTTGACCCCAATCAAAACACTATGAATATGATCCACCTGAAGGCTCCAAAAACTCATGCACAGCACGCATGAGTCAATATGTAAAAACTCATGCACAGCACGCATGAGTCAACATGAGTTATAAAAGTAGTTCAAACCAAACATAAAGATATCTCCATGAAATCAATCCAAATCTTTTGCCAAAGTTTGAATCACCAATTCATACATGTTTTCAACAAATGCATGCATCAAACAAACGTGTTTACACAAGATTTAGAGAAAGCATGTTCATCTAGAAGCCACTTCAAAAACCTCAGTTAAAACATGGGAAAATAAATGTTTAGATGTTACCAAAGTCCCATGATGATCAACCATGACATTTTAACCTGAAACAATGAATAAACACATGGTTAGATCGAGATCAAAATATTTGGGTCATGCATTAGCATAATGAGCTAGTTTTGCGACCAAAACCTAAATGACATGAAATATGAAAATGATAGCATAAGCATGAGGCACATAAATGCTTTGAACACATTTTCATCTTTAACACCTCCTCAAGACATGCATAAAGAACTTTGAAAACATTAACTCTTCAATTAGCAACTTAACTCAATTAAGAGAATAAGCAATGAATCATTTCCAATCTAAGCACAATCAAAACCAGTTTGAACTTAACTCATTCTCAAGAGGAATATACATGTTTGAACCATGGTAAAGTCATATGAAACACATGTGAAAAATCTACTTAGGAACATGATTTCCTCATCCAATTATCAAATGCACTATGCTATCTATCAAGCACCATAATAATGTCTTTCACTCAAAGACCATGTATTTGCTATGCATGAAACTTATTCAAACCAAATACATCAATATCCATGAGAGGCATGTAAAACAGAAATCCGTTATGGATAGCAAGAAGCTTGTCCATTAGCCATTTGACTCCCAAAATGATATTCATCATTTGATTCCAATCCTGCAATGCAAAAGATCATCGTGTTAGTTTGTTTGAGTTTGTTTGTCATCGAAATGCCATTAAGCATAAAACACACAATATGTTAGAATCATCAAAACCATTGTCAAAGACAAGGAGGGGTGCACGTAACCCAACAATCTCCCCCTTTTTGATGATGATAATATATTGTGGCCACCAAACTCTCTCTCCCCCTTTGACATTATCAAAAAGTGGGGGACGCAAGGGTAAGTGTGAATTGAAAAAAAAAATGAGCACACGAACCCAACAATTAACTTCCCGTGAAGGGAAGAGTATGAACTATGAACCACGCAAAGGTTTGGAATTTGACATACAATCAACAGGTATGTGAATTCAATGCAAAATGGTCAATTTTTTTTTGAATTTTGAATTTTTCATTATATATAAAACTAATTTTTCACAAGTGTGTTATTTAACTAACCTATATGCAGAAATAAAACCTAGCTATGCACACAGTGTATAATGCCAAAAAGCACATTATTCTCCCCCAATTGTCAAGAACAAAAGCCAATAGACAATGGGATTATGTAACCTAAAGATGCATCTATGCAAACTTAAATGTGAAATGAAGTATGCAAGCATGCAAATAAGCAAGCATGCATTGGAGTTAAGCACACATACTGTACTATAGCTCCCCCTTAATGGGGTAAGGGGATAGCAAAAGAACAGTTCATTCAAAATCAAAATGTGAGATATGAACCATAATCAAAAAAGGTAGTGCATTCATATATGCAAGGTACTACATAAGCCGTGATAAGAACAAATTCAAGATATACAATCATCACAAAAATACCCAATTGAAATTTATGTAAATGAGCAATGTACTTCAAGTTTATATGGATATTAGCAGAGTTTCTAGAAAACACTAGAGGGTTATTTCCTTCCTACACTTCCATTTTGATCCTCGACTATTGGTAGCTTCGCTCAACCCCTTTTTATTTTTTCTTTTATTGGATTTCACTGTTCGGCGCGAGTCACCTCATGTGTCTCAATGGGGTTTCCCAGCTTACTAGGATTCATCACAAAATGTGGATTTTGTTTCACCTTTCGACGCGAGTTTCCTCATTTATTTCAGTGGAGATTCCCGGCTACTCAGTTAGACATACCACTTATTTAAGCATGCGGGGTAGGCAGCTTTTTCCTCACGATTCTCTCAATTTTCATGTACAAATTTGTTTCCCATGAAGTGTTAAAAATAATTTCTGAAATCTTTATCAATCAAAGTCATATGCATCATTTTGGAATAATGTATGGGTACTTGATTTGGATGTAGAAGATGAATTTGCCTATACACAGTTATGACTCCCCCTAAATGTATGCACAGTTGAAATGAATCATCCTCCTTTGTATATGTCACTTTTCACAAATGATTAAAATCACTGCATTTTATATAGCAAGGAGGTGAGGTCTTAGAAGATTTGCAAGGAATTGTGTTCTAAAATTATATACATGCATTCAAGCAAGGATATAGCAAACTATTCAAACAAAGTGATTTTCGGTACGCGGCGGAGAATATAGGTCCGAAGACCACCATCACGCATAGTGAAAGCTTCCGGCTAGATATAATCCAACCTTCCACAAACACCATTTTATATACCGAAAAATCATAGCAATCAAGCACACGATTATGAGGAATATACAAATGTATGCAAGCAAGTGCAAATGTATGCAAGTGAGGATGTATATGATATGTGCAGCATGTTTTATGCAACTTAAGCATGTGATCTATGTATGCACAAGTGAGTGATTATTTACAAAGAGTAAGTAAGAGTTTGAAAACTCTATGCACAATGAGAAACATTCAAACCAAATTTTATTGACAAGAGTTGATTATAAGTGTGAAAATACTTTATGAGAAGAGTAAAGTATTTGAAGATAGAATTTATTCACATGGAGTGAAAATAGAAGTGATCAAGTCATTCTGACATGGAACTCAAAAATTCTCAAGATTTCCAAAAGATACCATAACCAGTGAACCAAGTTGGAAGCATTTTTATCAAAACATAAATTTTACCTTTTTCAGATTTTTTAAAGAGAACCAAGTGAGACAAAATTTCAAAACAAATCATTTTTGTTCCTCACCTTGAGATCCCAATATTTATTAATTTCTTCGACCTCAAGGTACCCCTGCAAAACAGATTCTCAAGTTGGATGTTTGGGTACCCAAACCATCTTGGGTCCCGAGGGGTTAGTCCTAGCATGAACAAATGTATTTTTCTTATTTTTCCTTTCATACCACTCATCATCGATTTTCATTGTGGAACAATCATCCATAGAATGACCATTCTCACCACAATAATAGCAGTAGAAAGATATTCTTTTCATGGACAATTTCTCATCATTTTTCATTAAGAAATAATTATTCATCATGTGTCCTTGTTCACCACAATAATAACATGAAAAATTCTTATTGGCAAACCATTCATCATCATCTTTCTTCATGAAACAGTTCTCCATAACATGGCCATGTAGACCACAGTAATAGCAATGAACATGGAGGTTTTTCTTCTTTAGTTTTTCAGGAATTTTAAAATCATCAACAACTTTTAGTTGTGACTTTATTGCCTCATTATCATCAGATTGCATTAGAGAGCATTCATACATATCATGGCCAAAATTGCCGCAATAGTAACATGAGACATTCCTTCTTTTTCTTGATGCATAAGCATGTTCAACAGATGGATGTTTTTCATGCATACAAGAGCGATGATCAACAATTTTCTGATTTTGATTTTCTTTATCATGCACGGACAATGATTCAGTCAAAACTTTGATTTCATTTTGCAAAGATATAACATGGATTTCAGAACTAGCCAATTCTTCTTCACAAGATGCAATTTTCTCATTCAACAAGGAATTGATAACTTTGTGACTTTTTTCAAGGATTTTCAATTTTCTCATTCAACAAGAAATTTTGGTCGACCGCCAGCACAAGGGCGGTCGACCGCCCCAGCCAGCAACCCCCAGATTGCAACTCTTTCTGTAGCGGTCGACCGCCAGCCCAGTAGCGGTCAACCAAAATTTCCACGAACCGCCCGTTTGTAGGTTTCTTAGTAGCGGTCGACTGCCAAAGCTGCAGGTCGACCGCCAGCCCCGAGCCTTCAATGTTGACTTTGTTTTCCACTTCGAGAAGAGCCCCTTTCCTTGTATTTGTTTAACCCCAAAGTCACCCAATCTTCCATAGATTGTGGATCTGGTCTGGGGGATGTCTAAGGACCATTCAAAGGTTATAAAACACATGCAAGAGGGTTAGAAGTTGATCATTTGTGAATCCAAGGGAGATCAAAGGAGGCTACAAGGGTGAGAGGAGTTCGAGTACTGTAGCCGTGAATAGTACTCCGGGAAGAAGTTCTTCATCAAATCCTCAAGTGATTCAAGCTACTTGAAGAGGAGATCAAGCCCAAGCCAAGAGAAGATAAAGCTGCATCCTTCATCCTCTTCATCATCTCAAGGGTGATCTAAACTGCATCCTCAAACCTCTTCATCAACTCAAGAAGATCAAAAGGAAGATCCAAGCTACATCCATAGTCTTCCTCATCAACTAGGAGAGATTCAAGGAAGATCATCTCTCAAGGAAGAAGACACCATCGAAGCTTCAGATTCAAGCTCCTGCAACTCAGACAAGATCTTTCTACTTTGAGCATACTCTATATCTTGTTTGAGTGATTTCGTATTTGTTCTCTTTTCATTTATTTCAAACAATTGAAACTGAAGATCGTCCCTACCGGTGGTTAGTAGGAAGGCGATAGGAAGTTGTCCGATCTGCGGTGTTGACGTCCCTACCGGTGGTTAGTAGGAAGGTAATCGGAGGTCTTTCCGATTTACGATTCAGTGTGTGGCACTAGTGGAGCCTCACCGGATTTGGTGAGGGGTGGACGTAGGACTGGGGATTCAGTCCGAACCACCTTAAAATCCTTTGTGTTGTGGTTTGTTTTTGTGATTGCTTCGTTCTAGATGCATGCTTAGGTTCAATCTCTATATTACGTAATCATCTTGCTAAGCAAATTGTTGTGTCCTTCGTTAAGTTAGTTATATTCCGCTGCAATTTATTTTATCTAGCTATATAGAGGGTTGCATTGCGAAAAGAGGGGCGGATCTATTCACCTCTCCCCTCTAGATCCGTTGTCCACTACTCAACAGTGTGTTCTAAGATCTGATGTTCCCCTTTAACAAAAACGATGATGATCTAGGAGCATACGGTTAATCGTTGGATAGGCCGCTCGGTTGAGTCGGGTGGGGGACGATGGACTCTGTCTCGCACGCCGTGGTTGCAAGAAGACTCTTGACCCCGTCTTAGCTTGGTTTAGTAATAATATCCCTGAGTACTTTCTATTTTATGTTTTCTTTACATTCATTTTGATGATTTCTTTATTTTAGCCCAGCATGCATCATGTCATTTTGAGCATTCACGCCTCGTGATCCGTTCAAGGTTTCTCCTCAGCAATGGTTGATTGTGTTGCCTTTCTCTTGGGTAAGAGATTCCTCATTCCACTCTGAATTTGAACGATTTCTCTAATCTGTCCGCTTGGTCTGGTTGGCCAGCATGATTCTTGTCTGGATTTTATCTCAATTTTATCTTTCCTTTTCCAGCTCTTATGCTGTGTTTCCTATCGGCCAACTCATTGTCTGTGGATTGTGTCCCCAATGAGGCTGGTCATATTTCCTTTTCCTTAGTTTAGTTCTCCAAGCATGTCTCATCCGGGTCATCCATTCCGAGTGGTTAGTATGACATTTTCGGGAGAATTCCTGTCGCTTGTTAGTTGTGACGGGTGTCTTTTACCTTGATGCCCGCTTATCAGTTCTCTCCGCTTCCTCTCTACTTCATCTCCATTTCTCGTCGCTATCGCTTTCCCTCCATCTCCTTTCCATTTCACGTCCGTGTCGCTTTCGCTTGTTTCCTTGCAAGGCAGACATCAAGGAGGGGCATCTGTTGACACCCGTTTTTAGCCCGCAAGTTACGTCATTTCTCTTATTCATCATTTTTGATGTCCCGAATTACCCATTTTTTTAGAGCCTTTCTTGGACGGATTTCGATCCCATTTCATTGTTCCTTACCTTTTGAGCCTTAGATATCATGATTTTTTAGAGCCTTGGAGCTTATCTTATCAACTTCCGACCTTCCAAATTGACTTACAGCCCATTTTGGTCGACTTTCCTTCAAGCATTCGGCCCCTTTCATTGTGTAGTCTTGAAAATAGTCATTTTCATCCCCTTATGTTCTTCTATTCAAAAAGTTCTCTTCACTAAAGTTGTTCATCCTTCAAATCTCTACAATTTCTTCTTCTATGCCATTGGCCAGTTCTCCACCGATTTCAAGTTATTTGTATTTTTCTGACATACTGTGCTGTTCACCTACGTCCCAAGATTCTTTCTCTCTATTCCCGCCCCATTTTCTCCCTCTTTCACTCGTTTTCTCATCTTTCTCTCTTCTGAAAAGTTGTTCATCTTTCAGTTATCTACCATTTCTTCTACTACAACTTTTACTAATTTTGCACCATTTTTGAGATATGATCCAATTTTTAAAATTGTGCAAAGTCTGTCCAGAATTTTTCCTCCAGCAGCCTAGCGGTCATTTGCTAGACCGCCAGGCCTTCAAAAATGGTCATTCACTAGAACGTTTTCTAGAAACTTGTCCGAGATCGTCCCGTTTCACCCCTAGAGCCTTGCGGTCACCCCCTAGACCGTTTGCCATCCCTTGCGGCCCTGCGATAGACCGCTAGGCCAGTTTATGAGTCCAGCCTGCGCTGGACTCTATCCTGAAAACCGGTTCGTCGTGGCCTTCTTCAAATGGTCATAACTTCTGTAATACTCGTCCAAATTGATCCCCGTTTGTTCTTATCTCTTGTCCTTTGTATTATCTCGAGTTTGATCCATAGAGCTCGAATTTTTATTAGCTATATCTCTCGAAATCTTGGTCGAAAGTTCTGGATTTAGGTGTCCTAATACAAGTCAAACTCTATTTTTCTATGCGACGGGCCTACCTTCCAAGAGCCATATCTTCTAGAATACTACTCCAAATCGAGTTCCGTTTGTTTCTATCTCTTGTCCTTAGTATTATCTCAAGTTTGATCTATAGAACTCGATTTATCTTGGACTATATCTCCAGGAATTGTGAGAGAAAGTTGGAGTTTTTTTCTGAAAACTCTATATAAACTGCCCGGTTCGCAGTGGCGACAGGGGGATCTTCTTCAACTCGGGACGAAGCCATGTTACACCGCCGACTCAATCCTTTAACCCTGACTTAAAAAGGGAAGTATTGGATTTCCATTGCATCCTTTTGGACTTAATTTCATAGTCTATATTCTTAGTTCTCCTCTCCCCAAAATCACAAATCATCACAAAACACTACTTTTTCTTCTACACATGCATTTTTCCCCGTTTTGTATGCACGTTTTCCTACAGTTGTGCTACGTGATTTTCTCATATCTTTGCTTCATTCTCATCACAACACACACACCTATTATTTCCACTCTTCCACAGGGGTTAAAAACCCTCTCCCGGTGTGTTCTCCCCCTTTTATTCATGCTATTTTATCATTGCGGGATTGATACTACACTTCATGATCTAATGGGTTTTTCTCTTGTGTTTGGCTTTGTTTTGTAGGAGAGCATGGTATGAACGTGAGGCCCTCTTCTTCTAGCAGGCTGGAAGACGAGGAGATTTGAATCCACATTGCTCCCACACCCCGTTGTCAAGCCTGATCAACTCTTCAAGTTCCAAGGTACACAGTGCCATCCCTTGATCTCTTCATCCTTTCGGCGTTGTTAGAACCTGGGTGGCGATCACGGTATGTCTTTCTCATCCTTTCATTCCCCTTTTCGTTGATTCACATGTTTATGCATGTTTTAGTTTAAAGGGGGGCGGGGTAGATTAATCTATCTACACCTGGGGCGTGGTAGCGAGACACATGAGGCTGTGGACTAAGTCGTCAGTGGACTCATCCGGCCTTTCTTCTAGTGGGCAGTGCTCCCGTCACGTGACGTGAGTTTCTCATGAGTCGAGTTTTCACTTCACGTCTGCGAGACGTGATTTCACGTGCATTTCCAGGGGTGTTCCCGAGATAGAGGTCTAGGGTTCCGGTGAGCGTCACCGAGGGTTTTGCTAGGCAGTGCTCGGTTCACGACAGCGGTGTCATGATGGTTTTCTGGTGGTCCCCCGACTGGGAGATCAGGGTGCGTGCTTTTCGGTACAGTAGGAGTAGCTGTAGAGCAGAGGTTTTACCGGCCACCGTGTTTACTGTTCCTGCTGTTACTATTGTTCTTGCTGTTACTACTTTCCGTGCCGCCGTTGTTTTCGGTTGGGGTTCCGCGGGACCCCTACTGAGCCAGTGACAAGAGGCTCACCCTTGCTTTTCAGGTGCGGCGGTTCTTTCTCGAGGTTCGAGGGTGCTGTGCTGAGGTTCTTAGTTGCCAGCTCTCCGGGCCAAGTGTCTACTCGGTGTTGGGTACGTTTCTCTGCCTTAGACTGTACTTTCTATTGGATTGGACTCTGTTGTAGTTAGTTTATTTATTTCTGTTAATTGTTGAATTGTCCTACTTTATTTCCTATTTCTTTGTACCTCCACACTCCTTTTTAGCCTTTCCGAGCCCCGGCTCGTTGGCGGCGGGACAGGATTCGAATGGTATCGGGTTCCTTTCCTGGTATCAGAGCGTGGTTGCGGATGTACATCGGAATTCGAGATATTGCAGTGATTAGAGTCCGTAAGGTCCAGTACAGTCGGCAGCTGGCATAGGGTTTCGTGTATGTTTTTCGCTTCGTTTCTCGCTTGAGAGCTTGAGGGCGCAACGTTGGCGCTGTGAAGGTGGTTGCTGTTTTGTTGGAGTGCTGGAGTGGGGCCCAAGGAAAGCGATTGAGAGATTTCTTCCCGATGGGTGGTGGCCCCAGTTGTGCTGTGTCGGGCAGAGGTTGTCGACAAGCGTGAGTTCGCGGTGCTGCGTTCGAGGAGTCTACAGCGAGGTCAGGTGGTTGGCGAGGATTGTTCGTGGTTAAGTGGCCGTGAGTTTGCTCTGAGGGAGCTGTTATAGAGTTTGGCCACTCCTGCTTGGGGTTTATCCCGCCCCTAAGGTGTTGAGATTATGATTCGAGGCTGCAGAGCGGGTGTTCTGGTCGAGAGGTGTGCTCGGGTGAGCAGAGGATCTTTTGGATGAGCTGTTGATTATTGAGCCGATGTTCTTGTCATGCTCTGTGGCGTCAGAAATGATGTGTTGATCCAGGTTATTTTGCGGATTTTGAGGCGGGATTAGGCAGAGTTGTCCCAATAAGTTCTTGCTCCTGCACTTCTACGTGTGAATGGGTCATGTTCGCCTTGGATTTGGGTTGAAATGTGAAGGTTCCGCGGCGAGTTCGGGACTCGAGGATGAGCGTTGGCAGTTGCCGGTTATGACTCGTAGTGTGGCTCTTGGCGTGATGTGTTGCAGTTCGAGAAATTGCAGCGGCGGTGCATCGAGAGATGCTGTGATTGTGGTCTGACGGAACACTTGGCGAGTGTTGTCGGAGCAGTTGACCTGACAGAAGTGATGGTTTTTCTGGTGCTGGAAGGTGCTGTTCCCAGCGTGTGCAAGGTTCGAGGTCAGGTCGAGCGTGGAGATTTTTCGTTAGTTGGAGGTGTGATTGGTTTCTCCTTTGGTCGGAGGGAATCACGTTTGGCTAAGGTTCGTCGTCTTGCATCGTGTGTCCAGATTGGTTGGCCTTCTATGTGCCATAAAGTCCGTGCGAGACACGTCCTGTGTTTTGGCAAGGTGGTTGCCCGTGAGAAGCGTTGCTCGTTCCCTTGTTGCATAAGGGTGTGTTGGCACTGTTCCCGAAGGATAAGTGCCAGCTGGGCAGTGTTCGTGATAATTTATGGTTGGTGTTGTGGTTCCCAATGTGTAGAGGATCGGAGCCTGCGGAGTTGCAGAGGATTGTCGTGATGGTGGATCCCGAGTGGTTGTGTTGGCTGTGCGCGTGGATCAGAATATGCTGATCGTGGCATTGGTTGCTACGGGCGGATTACTGAGGATGTGTTGATCATCGGAGGATTGGTTCCTCGATGTGAGATGTGTTGTTGCCGTGCCGTTGCTTGAGATATTATGGTTCATGGCACTGGCAGGAAGGAGAGTTGGGGAAATGTGCTGGCAAGGTTGCCGTATGAGTACCATGTTCTTGTGTTTGAAGTTGTGTCCTCAGGTGAGGTTGTGTTTTGGAGAAGTGATCTTTGAGAGATTATGGGTCCCAGTTGGTAGCTGTGAGCGGCTGGTCAGGCTGACCGAGTGGTCGACCACGGTAAGATGTGTATTATCTGGGGACCCGTGTGCATTGGTCGTGGCGTCGTCGACCAGGTTGCTATGATGGCATGAGGCACTTGGTTGCCGTGGAGTTGTGTGCCGTGAATTGCTCAGGTTGTGTCCCGTGGCTCTGTGGTAAGAGCGGAAACCGGGATTGGCAGGCGTCCATCGGGAGTAGTCGAGATAAGTCATGATTGGATAGCTTTGGATGGTGCTTATGCATGGAGGTCCTTAATGGGACGTTGGCGTTGGAATGGTGGTCCCTGGTCCATGACCAGCAAGGGAGGATCCCCTTGTAAGTCCGAGTCGAGTGACGTGAGGACCGAGGAGAGATCCTGTCATTTGGTTTCGCCGTGCTCCCCTGAGAGGGTAGAGTTGGCGTGAGGCTCAAGACCGGATGTGGTGTTGGTCTGTGTGGAAGTCAACGGATGGCCTATTGAGGTTGTAATGTGTCCTTCGGACTTGGTGAAGGACCAAGAAAGAAGGAAGAAGCCGAGTAAGTCAAGGGTTTCCCATTGGCGAGTGTCTGGCGACCAGTGGATGGTCTTTCACAGATAGAAGATGCTGCTGGTGGTTGTGGTTCGAGAATGGCAAGAGTTGTGTTCAAGTGAGGCTGTAACGACCCGAGAATCCGATTACCGGGAAGGCTCGGTAACCCGAGACTCGCACCGCCACCCACGAGTTCGAAGACTTGGAAGGGTTAAAAGGATGGTGTGGAGACTACACATGTATCACAAATAATTGCAGAAATTAAACAATTATATAATTAAGCAGGAAATAATTTAACAGTTTACATGATACATGGTCCACAAGATAAATAAAATAACAACAACAGTAGTCCACAACTAGTACAGAGACAAGAAAGAAAAGTACAGCTACACGGGACATACCCCGCTCTGACCTCTGGCACTAACGCTGGGCACCTGAACCACGCTGAGCCTCAGACGCGCTCCCCTGAGGCCGTGACTCACCTGAAACATGGTGAAAATACGTAGGGAATGAGTCTCAGAACAAGACTTAGTAGGGATCACTCGAACCCTACCTCACAACTGGAGAAACCGCTACGCTAGCAGTAAGCGAGTACCTCGAAAAGGGAAGCCCTGCAATCTACAAAACACCGATCTCACGGCACGAAAATCGACACACGTGCCACGGTGGAATGATCGGAACACCAGGGTCAACACGACAGAACCCGAAGGTCGAAGTCGCAAAAACTGACAGTCTGTCACTCCTGACTCGACAGGAGTACCTCCCACTGAAGCACAGTCGGTAGCGTCCCCCGACGTCTTACATTGCACCGCAGGTGAACTGCCTGACGTGGTAGCTCCTACCAAAGGCACGAACACCGAACAAGTAACCACAAACAAATGACTAGATGGGGCCACGCCCGTCGGCGTGGGTCCAACCGCCCCCAACCACGTGTGCACACATAGACCGCGTGTCCCAGATCTGGCCCTCTGACCGATTTTCCCCTCAGCAGGACTCTGGCTGCAAGACGTGGGGCCCGACGGAAACAGGTCCACAAACCGTCTCTAAGGGTAGCCTCCCCACCACTCCCTGGTTGGACCACACGCGTGTAAGCAGGCTACGACTAGTGGAGGGTCACTACGGAGTAGACTCTCAAGTCAACGGAAAATCACGCCACAACCGGACGGTACAAGGAACGCCCTTCGTACCAATACCGTTGCACGGTGACAGAAGCCAACAACGACATCTCCCGGTACCACTCAGTACGACGAGAGACACCCCGACATGACCTGTCCCCTTGAACAGTCCACACTGGGCCGCTTAGGGATGTGCGGTCGCATAGGGATCGCACCAGGGTTAAACGACCAGCACGGGGACCGTTCTACCTAGGTCCAAATGGGCTGAAGAACGGCCAACATGGGCCCGTTCAACAGATGTGCGGCCAGCTCCTGGCCGCACGTGGGTGAGGAATGGTCAGCTCCTGGCCGCTCCTATCCCAATGATAATAAACCTGAACGGTTAATCCTTAGCTGCACTAGGGAAGAGCGGCTACGGTTTCACCGTTCAAGGGTTGTGCGGTCCAGATCTCGCCGCACACCCAGGCAATGGCACCAGATGACGTACGGCCAGCACCTGTCCGCACGAAGGGTTATGCGGCCAGCTCCTGGCCGCACATCCCAGTGCACTGTACAACGTAATGCTCAACGGTCGAAAACCCAGGGTTGGGCGGTCGTTATAGGGCCGCACCTTAGGATATGCGGTCCCACGACAGACCGCGCAAGCCCACTGCGCGCTGAGCCCCAGCCACAGTGCGCCGAGCTGATGGACGGCCAGAACGGGGCCGCACAAGGGTTGTGCGGGCCCTGGTTCGACCGCACATCGCCCACCAGCGCGAAGACGGTGAACCTCGCCGGAATAGCCTATTTCGGCCCCCAAACAAGCCCCACGAAAGGGGAACGGTGAGAGAAGAACCCCCAAGCCCCCCTAGCATGCTCCTACGCCCTTAAACCACGGAATCGGGGCTCAAAACGGCGGATCAGACGAACTCTCCCCGCTGCATGAACGGCCCTTCCCGGCACGAAAACAACCCCTCTCAACCTCGTCTCGAGCTAAAACTCACGGGGAAGAAAGGCAAGAGGCTAAGGAACATCACCCGACCTCCGGTTTGCGACGAGACGCGCCGATCCGAGCTCAATCCCACGAACAACGCCGTTAGGACCTCGCCTTCCCACGCTTCCCACGCTTGCCGCACGCCCGCACGATCGCCTCGTCGTCACCCACGTCGTCGCGCCGTCACACCGCCGCCGTCTGCAGCTGGAACAGAGGTCGTCGCGCTCGAACGGGAGAGAGAGAGAGAGAGGGCGGCCACGGTCGTGAGGGAGGAAGGAGAAGAAAGGAAGAAGAAGAAGAAAAAAGAAAAGAAAATGGGGGTATTTATAGAAAATTCAGAAATTCTGAAAAATCAAAAATCACATTTCCGTGATCCTCGGAATGCGCCGATCGCAACGGTACCACTCTTGCCTAGGTGAACGACCCGATTTTCCCGCAACGAGGTTCCGAAGGAATTACCAAAACACACACCGGGAATCAGAAAACACACGCGGAAAAGCTCCGAAAGGCTCCCGGGCCTTCGAAACAACTCCGGATCGCTCCGATCCGAACACGAAAGATGTCCGAAATAAAATTTCGGACACAGCGGAGTCGGACACTCCTAGAAACCAGATCCGAGACCCATGAAGAGGGATCCGAAAGGTCCGGGATATTACAGCCCCCCCCTTAAGGAATTTCATCCTCAAAATTGAGAACAACCCAAGGGGAAAGAAGAGGAAGACTCACTCAAATAGGTAAGGGGACTGCTGACGCATCTCATCCTCACGCTCCCAAGAAGCCTCACCACCAGAGTGCAGCTGCCACACCACCTTAACCAAGGGGATGACCTTGTTCCGCAGGCGCTGCTCTCGCCTATCCCCCACGTGGACCGGAAACTCTGGGAGAGAAAGATCTGGAGTCACCTCGGGCCAGACAGAATCCTCGAGTACATGAGAGTCATCGGGCATATACTTCCGCAACATCGAGACGTGGAACATGTCATGCACCGACGCCAACTCAGGGGGTAATTGCAACCGATAAGTTACCTCATCGATGCGTTCCACGATGTGTAAATGACCAATATAGCAGGGACTCATCTTCCCACGCCATCGAAAATGCATCACCCCTTTCATCAGAGAAACTGTCAAGAACACGCGATCGCCCACGGCGAATGCGAGAGGCTGCCGCCTACGGTCAGCATAACTCTTCTGCCGACTCTGGGCCGCCAACATGTTCTGATGAACCAAGTGCACCACCTCCACGCACTGCTGCACCAACTCCGATCCCGTCAAAACACGCTCACCAACCTCAAACCAGTCCAGTGGAGTCTGACACAGACGCCCATACAAAGCCTCCTAAGGAGCCATGCAGATGCTCGAATGATAGCTGTTGTTGTAGGTAAACTCCACCAACGGTAGGTGGTGAATCCAACTCCCCTGCCACTCCAGGCAGCAGGATCTCAGCATGTCCTCCAAAGTCTAAATGGTCCTCTCTGACTGACCATCTTACTGAGGATGATACGCCGAGCTAAAAGCCAAATCCGTGCCAAGAGCTCGCTGGAAACTCCTCCAGAATCCAGAAGTGAAACGCGGATCCCGATCCGACACAATGGAGATGGGAATCCCATGCAACTGAACGATCCGCTCCACATAAAGACGAGCCAACTTAGGCACGCTCCAACTGACTTTGACCGGTAACAACCGAGTCACCTTCGTCAGCCTATCCACCCGCAACCAAATATTGTCCTGACCACTCGGAGTCCTTGGCAATCCCACCACGAAATCCGTGGTCACGTGGTCCCACTTCCACGTAGGAACATCGAAGGGCTGGAGAGTACCTCCAGGTCGCTGATGCTCCGCCTTCACCTGCTGACAGGTCAAGCACCAGGCCACAAACTCGGCGACATCTCTCTTCATGCTAGGCCACCAGAACTGCCTCCGCAAGTTCTGATACATCTTTGTCGTACACGGGTGTACGGTGTACCTGCTTACATGAGCCTCGCGCAACACCACACGACGAACCCGCTCCTCAGCTGGGATGTAGAGTCTACCACGGAACCTCACGGCACCATCCTCGTCGAGTTCCACATCAGCCAAAGCTAAAATCCTGGGCAACTCAGGGTCCGCATGCTGAGCCTCTGTCACTTGACAACGGATGGCAGGCGTGACAGTCAGACTAGCAAGCACTACCAACCCTGGCTCCTGGGGAAACTTGAGCCTGAATGAAACTTCGTGCACTTTTTCCCAGAGCCTCCACTTCCTCAACATCAAGGCACTAACCGTGGCCTTCCGACTCAAAGCATCGGCGATGACATTCATCCTGCCTGGTTGATAGGACATGGTGAAGTCATAATCCATCCAACGCCTCTGCCTGAGGTTAAGGTCCCTCTGCGTGAACACATATCGCAAACTCTGATGGTCAGTGAACACCTCGAACATCTTGCCGTACAGATAATGCCTCCAGATCTTCAACGTGAAGATCACATCCGCCAACTCCAGGTCATGGGTAGGGTAGTTCTCCTCGTGAGACTTCAGCTGCCGAGATGCGTAAGCCACCACTCTACCATGTTGCATCAACACAGCACCCATTCCGACCCCAAAAGTATCTGTACACACCACAAAACCTCCCGATCCAGAAGGTAAAACCAACACCGGAGTCGAGGTGAGCAATCTCTTGAGTTCCCAGAAACTCTTCTCACACTCCTCAGACCAAATGAAAGGCACATCCTTCCGCGTAAGTCTAGTCATCGGGGCCGCAATGCAAGAAAAATCCTGGATAAACCGACGATAATAGCCCGCAACCCCCAAGAAACTATGGATCTCCATCACAGACCTCGGCCTCGGCCACTACATTACAGCCTCAACCTTGGCGGGGTCCACGGAAATACCATCACGAGAAACCACGTGCCCTAAAAAGTACACCTCACGAAGCCAGAACTCGCACTTACTGAGCTTCACATACAACTGGTGATCTCGCAACGTCTGCAGCACCACACCTAAATGGTACGCGTGCTCCTCGGTAGACCGCGAATAAACAAGGATGTCGTCCACAAATATGACCATGAACTGGTCCAGATACGGACGAAACACCCTCTGCATCAAGTGCATGAAGGCTGCGGGGGCGTTGGTGAGCCCGAACGGCATCACCAGAAACTCATAATGGCCGTACCTCGTACTGAACGCAGTCTTCTCCACATCGGACTCACGAATCCTCAGCTGATAATAATCGGACCGCAAATCAATCCGTGAGAACACTCGCGCAGACTAAAGCTGGTCGAACAAGTCATCGATCCGCGGCAACGGATACTTGTTCTTGATGGTCACCTCATTCAGCTGCCGGTAGTCAATGCACAATCGCAAGCTACCGTCCTTCTTCTTCATGTACAACACGGGCGCACCCCAAGGGGAAAAACTAGGACGAATATACCCCTTGGCCAGCAGCTCCTGCAACTGCGTCCTCAACTCAGTGGGGGCCATACGGTAGGGAGCCTTTGCCAAAGATCCCGTACCCGGCACAACCTCGATAACGAAATCAATCTCCCGCTGGGGAGGCAATCCAGGTAAGTCCTCCGAAAAAATATCGAGAAACTCGCACACCACCAGAATGTCCTCGACATCCGGTTCCATTCGGTCAGTCACAACCACGGAGGTGAGAAAACCCTGACAACCCGCATCAAGCAAACGACGAGCTCGAATCGCAGAAATGAGAAAGCGGGAAGAGGAAGACCTGATACCTTGGAAATAGAAGGTGGGTCCATGAAGTCGCCAGAAGTAAACCCTCTTCGAGCCGCAATCCACCAACGCATGATGTGTCTCAAGCCAATCCATGCCCAAAATCACATCAAAGTCCTGAAGCGACAACGCATAGCGCCTAGCCGGCAAACTCCACCCTTCTACCCATACAGGAACCTCATCGAAGCAATACAGAGTGATCATAAAATCACCCGAAGGTAACTCCACTGCCAAATCACAGGACAACTGGGTCACCGGCTCCTCAATACTCAATGCGAAATCCTCCGAAACAAACGAATGAGATGCGCCAGAATCGAACAAAACCCGGGCCGCACAACCAAAAATCCGAACGGGACCTTCCACGAGCTGCGACGTCACTACCTCTGCCCTGGTCACGTGTATGATCTGGCCTCGAGCTCTTTGCCTGCCTCCCACACTAGCTGACCTCGGTAGCGGCGGATACTATCCATGTTGCTGCTGCTGCCGCTGCTGCTTGGGGACCTGCTGCTGCTGAGGAAACGGCTGCTGCTGCTGTGGCCTCTGAGGACAGTCACGCGGCATATGCCCTGGCTGGTCACACCGGAAACAAACTATCGGCGCTGTGCACTGCCTGTCTGGGTGGTACTCACTACACCGTGGACACGGTCCTCGCGATCCACCCACTGATCCCTAACGCTGAAACGGAATCGGCTGATGTACACTGCCCGCTGATGCCTGCCTCTGATCCTTGGGCTTCTTCTTACCGAACCCCTTCTTGAAGAACTTCTTGACCTTCGAGCCAAAAGACGCAGATCTTGTCGCCAACACTGCCGGTGTCGGCGCTCCTGAACCACCCGACGCATGCTGAAAGGAACCCTGCTGCTGGGTAGCCGACTGCTGGCTGCGACCTGACAAAGACTGTCCCTGGCTGATCGGTCCTCGAGTCCTCTGCATATCCATCTCCAAAGAAGTCGCAACACGAGACGCTGTCTCCAGATCAGTGGCCACATTCGCGATCAAATGGTGCCTCAGCTCCTGCCTCAAGCCCTGTATGAACTGTGCGATCTTCACCCTCTCATGCTCCATGATATGAGGTGCATACCGACCCAGCTCAACAAATCGGGCCCTGTACTGCAACACGGACATGTCGCCCTGAACCAGCTCTAGAAACTCACGCATACGCTGCGTAGCGATATACTCTAGACAGTAGGTACGCTCGAAAGCACTAACAAAGTCACTCCACACAATCTGCTCAAGTGGACAAAGCTGGAAAGACGTCTTCCACTCGGAAGACCACCACTCCCGAGCCGTACCCTGCAACTGGTTGGAGGCCAACATCACTTTGTCCTCCGCAGTACTCCACGCGGAACTGAATTCCCGCTCCATTTTGTCGAGCCAACTCCGAGCCACATCAGGGTCTGACTGACCGCCGTAGTAAGGTGGATGAAACTGCATGAAATCCCTCACTACCCGGCCTGGCCCACCCTTGGTCGATGAGCCCTCACCAGCCTCTCCGCCGAACTGTTGAGACATAAGCTGGTACATGCCACGGAAGAAATCCTCGGCCCCCGAAAATCTCGCAGTATCCACTGCCTCCGTGGCCCCCGGTGGCGCTCTACTATGCGCCTCCTGATCTCGCTGAACCCCCTGCTGGATCTCCTGACCTCCAACCGACTGCCCCTGCCGAGAGCGAGTGCTCCGCCTCGGTGCCATGCTCGCTCCTGAAGCAAAAGACAGAAAACACGGAAACAGCAAGGTCAAGAAAAACCCATGATGCCCGATGCCAGCGTCAACTGTACATCATCGCTGTGGACTAGTGGACCACTACAATTACTTATGATTCTCGTATAATCCCACAACCGCCGCTCTGATACCAGCTGTAACGACTTGAGAATCCGATTACCAGGAAGGCCCGATAACCCGAGACTCGCACCGCCACCCACGAGTCCGAAGACTCGGAAGGGTTAAAAGGATGGTGTGGAGACTACACAAGTATCACAAATAATTATCGAAATTAAACAGTTATATAATTAAGCAGGAAATAATTTAACAGTTTACATGATACATGGTCCACAAGATAAATAAAATAACAACAACAGTAGTCCACAACTAGTACGGAGATAAGAAAGAAAAGTAAAGCTACACGGGGCATACCCCGTCTCTGACCTCTGGCACTAACGCTGGGCATCTGAACCACACTGAGCCTCAGACGCACTCCCCTAAGGCCGTGACTCACCTGAAACATGGTGAAAACACGCAGGGAATGAGTCTCTGATGCGGGACGGACACGGTGATCGACTCTACGTGGTATGGACCTCGGACTCTAGATGTGGACACGACCAGCAACACATGACAGAAGAGACACTAGGCCCGACACAGAGAGCTCCTAGACTCGACTTAGACCATGATGCATGCAAGACTTATGCAAGACTACCCTAGACTCAACTCGCTCTGATACCAAACTGATGCGGGAGGGACACGGGGACCGACTCTACGTGGTATGGACCTCGGACTCTAGATGTGGACACGACCAGCAACACATGACAGAAGAGACACTAGGCCCGACACGGAGAGCTCCTATGGGCTATACGTCGCTAACAGAAACGCAAGCTCACTTGTCGTCCCAAGCGAGGGAAACGCGGATCGTGCGCGGTTAGGGAATCGACAGAGTTCAAGGTAGTCAGACTCACTTCCGGACTCGGATCGAGTCGCGGGATGGGTCACTCTCATGCTCACAGCGGTGACATGGATACACAGTCTAGTACCTATCGCTCTCGACAGTGGCAAAAGACCATATACTAAACTAGCAAATGAACGCCGAGAAGTTTAGACCATTACCTCCACGCACCCGGCGTGGAGAAGATAACCCCGGCCGAATTACGGACTCCCGGTTAAACAATGTTACAGCAATACAATAATTTGACCCACTCCATGCAGGGAGGTAAAAGGTCCCATGTGGGGCCCGGGAATCACGCAAATCGGGTTGACGGGTAGCATCTTGATGTCGCCCGGTAGTGCCGAACTCCGCGTTTTCGTGCTTTCCGAACGGCGGGTTCTGCGGGCCCGTGGGGCCCACGGACTGCGCTATCCTCAGGATCTGTGGGGGTGGGACCCGCTGTGATGGGGACCCCTGGTGGCGCGTCTCCACGGACGGCGATCGGCCGGAAACACCGATCGGGGGTCGATCGACCCCGATTCCCAATTCTTGAACTAACTTCCCACGGTTTTCCAGCGCGCGCTCCGGCGAGAATGGCCGCTGCGATCAATCCCAACGTCGGATCGGGGTGCATGAGCTATCGTTGGAAAGCTCTCTTCAAATCCTTCAATCTAGACCCAGATAGATCTGCTGAATTTGGTCGGATCTGAACTTTATTGAATTTACAAGTTCCTATTATACAGTACCCGGCATCTCAGATATGCAGGTAACTTGTCTGAGAACGGCCGTTGACCGCCTAGTAGACTTCCGATTCAGCTCCTGAGCTCTTCATCAAAGTTATAGGATTTAGAACAAGAAAGATGGAAATATTTTGTGTGGACTGATTGGAGGTGGCTACGAATTGATATGATTTTTGCACTGAACAGAGGTCGGATCTAGAGACAGGTGGACAGCACTGTAGCTAGCTCTGAGAACGAATTTTTAAAAATAGGTGGACGGTTGATCAAAAATCAGGAAAATTCGTGGACGTAGATGTGGGTGGACAGAACTCCCAGTGAAATTGGGAGCTCTAAAAAAAATCAGAAAGAGGTCCGAAACTTGGAAACACAGGGCGGGTGGAAATGGAAACAGACAGCAGACAGATCTGGAAATTAAAGTTGGGCGAAAAATAAAAATTATCAAAGGGGATCTTTATGACCAACCATTTTTTTTGAAATGTGCTTGACACCTCTGGAACATCCCCTCAAAATCCCAAATCGATCTGAGCTCGTGGCTGATGGAAAGAATTCGGGGAAGTGGCGGCTGCAGGTGGAAGGCAGAACTCCGACGATTGCAATGGCGGTGCGGTGGCGGCTCGCGGCGGCGGCGACCGGAACTGATAGGGGTGGAGTCACACCACCAGAATACAGCCTTCCCATCTGCAAGGAGGAGAGGGAGAGAGGGAGAGGGGGGGTGCCCAAGGGCTGCTCCAAGGATTTTCCAAGTTCAAATGGCATTAATTCATCAAAAATGAAAATTACAAGCATATATAGGTTACATGTCTAATCAATCCTCAACCGTTGGATCTAGGGATGAGAGATGGAGGGCTGGGATTGCATGTGACCATCCACAAAAATTAAAATTAAAAATACAAGGAGGGGCAGCCCATTGATTAGGGAGGCAAGGGGGGGACATGGTAGGTGGGGGTGGGTTGGAATTGTTGGCATTTTCATTCCAATGTTCCCCACTTGGCCCACCATTCTAGAAGCCACTATTTGAATGGTTGACCGACCCCACATGGGGCCCTAGGGATGAGGTGGATCAATGGGAGGGGGCCTGGGTCCGGTGGGGCCCAGGGGTCCCATTTTTACAAATAAGCCCCTCTTACAATCAAAATTACATACCGAATAAAATGAAGTAAACACACATTAAACACAAATGAAGTCTAACTAAATATGATAAATGCCGGGACTCATGGGGGAGTCTCCAGGCTGTCTCCGAGCCAGATGGATGCTGAGGTGGCTCGAGTCGTGCTCCGTGTGCGGTACCGGTGGTCCGCACTAGTCTCGGAACAAGACTCAGTAGGGATCACTCGAACCCTATCTCGCAACCGGAGAAACCGCTACGCTAGCAGGAAGCGAGTACCTCAAAAAGGGAAGCCCTGCAATCTACCAAACACCAATCTCATGGCATGAAAATTGACACACGTGCCATGGTGGAACGACCGGAACACCACGGTCAACACGACAAAACCCGAAGGTCGAAGTCGCAAAGACTGACAGTCTGTCACTCCCGACTCGACAGGAGTACCTCCCACTAGAAGCACAGTCGGTAGCGTCCCCTGACATCTTACACCGCACCGCAGGTGAACTGCCTGACGTGATAGCTCCTACCAAAGGCACGAACTCCGAACAAGTAACCACAAACAAGTGACTAGCTAGGGTCACGCCCGTCGGCGTGGGTCCAACCACCCCCAACCACGTGTGCACACACAGACTACGCGTCCCTGGTCTAGCCCTCTGACCGATTTTCCCCCCAGCCGGACTCTGGTTGCAAGACGTGGGGACC